>JAGDQP010040753.1:0-17175 GCA_022664845.1 Lepisma saccharinum | reverse complement strand
CAACTAGTGAAGATGTGTCTCAGCGACCCCATAAGCAGAGTACGGATAGGTAATAATATGTCAGATAGTTTCAAGATTCGCAACGGATTGAAACAAGGCGATGCCTTGTCACCACTACTGTTTAACTTCGCGTTAGAATATGCGATTTTAAAAATTAAAGGGGACAAAAAGGGACTATCATTGAATGGTTTGAATCAACTGTTTGTATACGCGGATGATGTAGATTTAATAGGGGACGATATAGATGCACTACAAAGCAACACCGATGTCTTAGTCGAAGCGTGCGATGAGATAGGTCTACAGGTAAACATAGATAAAACAAAATACATGATAACAAGCCGAAGCACAGGGAATGAAGGAATTAAAAACATAAGAATTAGGGATGAGGTAATAGAGAAAGTAAACAAATTTAAATACTTGGGAGCATACGTAACAAGCAAAAATGAGGTCACTGAAGAAATAAAAAGTCGCTTAGTATCGGGGAACGCATGTTTCTATTCAGTCCAAAAACTTCTAACATCGCGATTAATATCAAGGAAATTGAAATTAAAAATATACAGAACGGTTATTCTGCCGGTAATACTTTACGGTTGCGAAAGTTGGAGTACGACCCTAGCAGATGAACATAAATTACGTGTATTTGAAAATAAGGTTTTGAGAAAGATATATGGGCCGAAACGGGACGAGATGACTGGAGAGTGGAGGAGACTGCATAATGAAGAACTCCACGGACTGTACGATTCACCAGATGTTGTAAAAATAATGAAATCGAGACGACTAAGGTGGGCAGGGCATGTAGCTCGGATGGGGCAAAAACGAAGATTATATTCTATCCTGGTTGGAAGGCCCGATGGAAAGAGGCCATTGGGAAGACCGAGACGTCGTTGGGAGGACAATATTAGAAGAGATCTTCGAGAAGTAGGTGTTCGTGATGAAAACTGGCTTGATACTGCCCAGGATAGAATCCAATGGCGAACGTTTGTTACTGCGGCGATGAACTTGCGAGTTCCATAAGCCATAGAGTTAGTTAGTTAGTTAGTTAGTTATGTGATGATGGTGTCATTCGTACTGTTTGTGCAGATAATTCAATATATCAATAAAACTTCAATATGGATTAAAAGAAGTCATGGAGATGACAGGCAATTCAAGAACTATTGCATTTTACCAGGTTCTAATTAAAATAAAAGTACAGTTCAAGCATACTTGCACAAACAAAGAATCCTGCAATCAAAATTGCTAACTACAGATTGTCTTAGAAACAGAGTGAAGGACGTGATCCTGTCTGGTGAATTTGACCAGAACTTCGTATAACTCACTCGATGGGGGGACAGCAGAACGTGGAGATAAAATTCCGAGAATTATATATAGTAAGGTGATAAAATTAATTTTTATTTCATTCATTTTTTCTTTCGAAATTGAGAATGTTTTTATTTAAAAACACAATTATGTGATGTCAATGATTATACAAACCTTTAACTTGTTCAAACCATGGTTTGAGACTTCCATGGAGGTGATACTTATAGTATTTTTACTCATTTAAATAAATATAAAATTTTGTTTTGAAAAATACTTCAGAAGCAATATCGTTTTATGTCTTTTTAAATATACAATCAATTTAAAAGAAATAAAATTACCATTCTTTGACCAAATGAATCGAGATGCACGGTTTCCGCTTAATTTCAGAATGACCTTTACACAGACAACAGAAGCAAATGCAAATTCCAAACGCCCAGTTTCCCCACAAGCCTTTTCTCTCTCTTTCTCTCTATTTGACAATAATCTTACCTGGAGGAATTTGTCGACCATAAGCGTAAGATGATGTAGCAAGTAAGGCAAAGATGATGAATACATGCGTTTTCATTGTTCCTATTTTATGAGTCGCTGTTCACTTTCTCATTTCTAGTATCAAACCTAGAAAGGAAATAATAAGAGATTTATCTAAACATTAGTTCAATCAAATTCAAGTCACTAGACTCTAAGACATGAAATCCAGCTCTCCCACGTCAGTTATTTTAAATGTATCCTTGGTTTCCTCTCAGTCACACCAGAGCTGAAACGGGTCATCGGGTCTATGCTTGAGATCCGGTGAACTGGAGGGTAAATCAGAGTTATTTCCTTGCATTTGAACATTGTTTCTTCCAGGGGGTGAACCGGACCGAAGGTGTATCGAATCCAGAGAACCATAAATACAACGGCGGAAAATTACCAGACTGGGTCATTGGGGTCAAGTTTCGAACCGGGTCACCAGGTCAGGCCGGGTTAGCGAAAGTGCCCTCGTTTCCGTTCTAAGCCACACAAGTCGAAGGCAAGTATGATAACGTAACACCAAGGAGGTTTGGTCTCTCAGATCACACTTAACTAACGACAAGTATTTTGTCATGAGGTAAATCTAATGTGATAGGTAACTTGAATACAATTCAGAACAGAGGTCGCTTTCTTCCATAGTCTCATACTGGCTTCCATGAAGGAGGAAGTATTCTTAATTCTGCAACAGATATACTTAACATACCTATCAGTGGTAAATATATCACTACGCTAATCACTACGCTAAGATTTACAGTTGTTTTCCGTGTTGGCATAAGGTTAACACTAAAATAATTATATCATAATTAGCGGTATTTGATTTCCGATTCTCGCTGTCGAGCATCGATTACCCAAGGGAAGCAAAGAATGATCTAAAGTCGGACGTCGTTCATCTAGTAAAATAGTTGACAATTGGATAATGTTTATACTTAACTATCGTTAAAAACCGAAGCTAGATCACATCGAAATACCATTGGAAATAGAATCTTCCTCATATTGAAAAGTAACTGTAAATCAAATACCATTAAAATTGAAAAATCCCTGTAAATCAAATATCATTACTTACTTACTTACTCTATTCCTTACGGAACTCGCAAGTTCATCGCCGTAGTAACAAATGTTCGCCATCAGGTTCTATCCTGGACAAGATCAAACCAGTTTTCATCACAAACGCCTATTTCTCGAAGATGCCTTCTAATATTGTCCTCCCACTGTCGTCTCGATCTTCCCAACGGTCTCTTTCCCTCCGGCTTTCCAACCAAGATGGAATATAATCTTCGTTTTTCCCCCATCCGAGCTACATGGCCTCCCATCTGTCGTCGTCGTGATTTCAATATTCTTACATTAGCGCGTGAGTCGTACAGTCCGTCAAGTTCTTCAGAATACAGTCTCCTCCATTCCCCAGTCATCTTGTCCCGTTTCGGACCGTATATCTTTCTCAACATCTAATTGTTAAACACTCGTAATTTATATTCATCTGCTAGGGTTGTACTCCAACTTTCGCAACCGTAAAGTATTACCGGCAGAATAACCATTCTGTATATTTTCAATTTCAACTTTCTTGATATTAATCGCGATGTTAGGAGTTTCTGGACTGAGTAGAAACAGGACTGAGTAGAAACAGGACTGAGTAGAAATGCGTTACCCGATGCTACGCGACTATTTCTTTCTTCCACGACTTTTTTTTTCATATGCTCCTAAGTATTTAAATTTGCTTTTACTTTCTCTATCTTCTCATTCTTAATTGTTACGTATCTATTTCCGTTATTCCCTGTGTTTCGGCTTGTATCATGTATTTTGTTTTCTCTATGTTTACCTGTAGACCTATTTCATCGCACGCTTCTACTAAGACATCGATGTTACTTTGTAGTGCCTCTATTTCTTCCCCTATTAAATCTACATCATCCGCATACACGAACAGTTGATTCAAGCCGTTCAACGTTAGTCCCTTTTTGTCCTATTTTATTTTTAAAATCGCTAAACCAAAGTTAAACAGTAGTAGTTAAAAGGCATCACCTTGTTTCACTCCGTTGCGAATCTTGAAACTATCTGACATATTATTACCTACCGTACTCTGCTTAAGGGGTCACTCAGACACATCCTCACAAGTTGAACAAGTTTTTTTCGGAATTCCAAATGGTACCAAGATACTGTATAACTTTTCTCTTTTAATAGAATCATAAGCCTCCTTAAAATCAATGAATAGCTGATGAACAGTAGCATTTTATTCCCATTTCTTCTCCAAGATTTGTCTCAAGGCGAAACTCTGCTCCAACGTGGATCTATTTTTTTCTAACTCCACATGCGTAATCTCAAATTATTTCATCTACGTATACGGTTAGGTAAGTTATCAGTATATTACTCAATGCTTTCTAACACGTTGGGAGTAACGAAATTCCGCGGTAATTATCACAGTCCGATTTATCGCTATTTTATAAACCGGAACTATTATTAAGGTTTTTCATTCCTTTGGAAGCTCCTCCATTCTCCATATAGCTTTTATCAATTTATGCAGTTCCTTGATTAGTGCCGTTATTCCCGTTTTAATTAATTCGGCTGGAATATTTATTCCCGATGATTTGAAAATTTTAAATTTCTTTATCGACATTTCGACCTCGATCTCGCTAGGTTCGGATATCCACGGCTCTGCGGTCTATCTTTCAAATTCCTCTGTTTGTTCCCCGTTGTGTACATTAAGAAGTTTGTCGAAGCAACTTTTCAACCCATCGATAAGAGGTCGGATCCGCCTGTCTCCGCGTTCATTTGTAATCATCCCTAACCTAGGATGGTAATCTTTCGTCAATGAGTTTACGCCTTTGTACAGATGTCGCATGTTATTGTCTTGCCGTTTTCCTCTATCTCGTGAATCTTCTGCATCATATATTCTCGCATTTTGTTTCCGAACCCGCGTGTGGCGTTGCGTTTCACGTTACTGTAGTGATTGGCATTTGCTTCGCTTTTAATACTTAACCATCGCTGCCTTGCTTGTTTTCGTTCCTTATGAAGTTTAAAGCATTCTTCATCACACCAAGGCTTATTTCTTGGTTTGATGAAGATTCTTTGTGTTTTATCTCACCTACACGTTCCTCCGCTGCGTCCTTCACTGTTTCACGAATTGCCTCCAACATCACGAAGAAGGGTAGTTCAAACGAGTATGTTAGCGGCACTCACATATATACAGCTAATTTCGGACCTACCGAACTATAAGCCCGATTTTGATGCTTGAACTTGCATTTGAAAGCTCTTTGCCATACCAAGACACAGAAAAAAACTGGATAGACTTAGATAGAATTGTATATACCTTAGATAGAATTGTATAGAAATAACTAGTACTCGATACATCTGTAAGGTAACAGGCAACGAAAGGGTAATAACTACGTAAATTCATGGCAAAAAATGTATCTGGACAACCCCATACTACTCTCGAAATAAATGTTTTAGGAATTCTTTTGTGTACAAGAGCACTCTGCGTGGTGTATTGAAGCAATCCACACCGTGTCAGGCATAAAGAAGCAGCATGGGGAACAAAGTGAGTTGAACAGCATTGGAACTGCTGCTCACTTTAATTTCAAATTACGTGCGGAAGGTAAAAGGTACTGAGACATAGCCAAGCTTGTTGGAAAGCCATGCTCTAGCGTTGGATACATCATAAAGAAACATAAAACAGAATAATGGTTGGGGATTCGTTCTGGTCAATGAAGGAAACTAACTACCCGAAATGAAACCTACATTCTTCATTCTGTGAAAAAACTCAAAGAATTAGTGTTAAAGATTTGGTTACTTCACTTGCCTAGGATATGCAAGTTAATGTTACAGATGTGTAGATGAGATGTAAACAAAAAAATTGGGATTCAGAAGATGTGTAAACAAAACACACATATGGATCAGAAGAAAGCAGAAAGAAGAAGTTCTAATTTCCCCAAAAATATAGATATGAATGCCTGGAATTGTGGAAGAAAGTTGTTTTTTTCTAGGATGAGACGAAGATAAACTTGTATTGTAGTGATGGATATCAGGACGTGTGGCGAAAGAAGAAAGAAGCTTTCAGAAAGCAAAACATTGTTTTAACTGATAAAAATGTTGGAGGGTCTGTTCAGATTTGGAGTTGTGTAGTTACTAATAGAGTGGCCAGTATTGTTTCTAAATCCCAATTGTTTCAAAGAGTTTTGGGTTGTTCAGTGAATTACTAACATTAACTTACATATTCTAGTCGAGTGAAGTAGCCAAATCTTTAGCACTAATTCTTTGAGTATTGTTCACAGAATGAAGAATGTAAGTTTCATTCCGGGCAGTTAGTTTTCTTGGTTGACCCGAACTGATTCTATTCCGCAATAATTGCTCTGTTTACGTTGCTTTATGATGTATCCAACGATAAAGCATGACTTTCCAACAAGCTTGGCTTGCCTGACACCGTGTGGATTGCTTCAATACACTACGTATACTGCTCTTGTACACAAAAAGATACCTAGAACATTTATTTCGAAAGTAGTATTGGGTTGTCCAAATACTGTTTTTTGCGATGAATGTACGTAGTCGTCACTCTGTTACCTTCCAGATGTATCGAGTGATAGTTATTTCTTAATTATTCTATCTAAGGTATCCAAATTATCATAAAGGGGCAAGAGATTTCGAAATGGTCCATGTTTTACGTGTGATAGTCTGATTTCCTCTTTGTCGAACTTATCCAAATACTTCCGCTGTATATAGTTTCCCTATCTATAAGTTGTATTAGAAACTCAAAATTACGGTATTAACGGCAAACAATAATTGCATCCAAACGAGTTTGAAGGATATGTTTCCAAGTGCAAGTCCACTCATACTTTTGTGTGAGTTCTTCTTGTCTCTCATTTATCTTGTATATATTTTTCTTTTTCTTAAATTATGTTTCTATATGACAAAATAACGATGAATGATCCTTAACCCTTGGAACGCCAAGATAATTTCATCTCACGGAACGTCAAGATGAGTCATTTTCGACGCATGTATATTTCTCGTATGAAATAAAGTACTTGTTCAAAATCAAGGTATTTTAGAGTATGGGTGTATTTATCGTATAGTATTTATTGCATTGTATTGTATTTTATTTTTTCAAGTAGATACTACAAAATAATGAAACATGCAAAAAAAACTAATATACTTAACCTTGCAACCATTTTCATGGCTGCATAAAAATAAAAGTACCATGAGTCTCTTACTTATTTACACATATAAAGTACTACATATAAAACTATCAGAATCAAACTACCTTCCTCTCTCACTCTCACATGTAAAGCATACCGTATCTGTTGTATTCTGATTCTTGCAAATGAAGTGATTACATTGCTGACAGTATGCGGAGTACACAGAATTTTACTCTTCCATTTAAGGACTAATGGACAAAAATAGTACTCTAACTCTATGGGTCATTTTTGACCCGATCTTGGCGTTCCGAGGGATAAACGACAGAAAATGCGTTTTCATTTTTTCTTTCATTCTTTCTTTTTTTTTACTAAATGGTCTTTATCGATGTTATGCACGAAACTCCAGAAACAACACAAGCAATGCACGAATTAACTCCTTTAGCCAGGCGAGAGGTATTATACGTGATTTTATTTATATAAGTACTGTAGCACACTAGTTTCAGGGAGGAATTTATCAATGAAATAGATTTTCAAAGGGGAGATAAGCTTAGTAGAAGGGGGAAACGAATGACCATGTACTGTAGAAATAGGAGAACCGACTTCACCTTATCATTTGGGCCCCCCTTAGGAGGGCCCACTTCAACTTTGGGGGGCAGCCCCCACCCCCCGGGATCGGCGCCCTTGCTTTATACAGTTTTGGAAGTACTTTCCTACAGAAAATTTCAGAAAAGGTGCCCTTGACGACCCCTTACACAGTTGCAAAGTCATTTTTCAAGTTTCTTATGCGACAAATATTACAAAATAATATTCAAACGTGAATTAACGTCTTGTGATATTAAAAGGTCATTGTTAGACGTATCGGGTGCGGTTCGGAAGGTCCAATTTTTATAAAATTAGAGAAGAAATGGGATATGTTTGCGAGTGTCGCCTGAAGTTAGTTTCATTTAGAAGAGGCTCTCCCTTCATAAAAGATACACTTTAATAATAATAAACATTGAAGTATTCACTTCCATAAATTATCAGTCTACCTACACCATGAACTTAACTTCTGTGTTCAAAAAAAATGTCCAGCTAACACAGGAAAATCTCTGGAATCATTAAGTCCATTCCTGCTTGGGACAAACAATCGATACCCCCACAGGAAATCAGCAAACTTTTCTTAAAAATATAGATACCGGTACGGTTTAACATATAAAAACACAAGGGGGGCGCTTTAGGCACCATGGGCATGGGGTTTGCTGAACTCCTTAAAATATACACAAAAAGTTTAAGAAAATAAAAATTAAAAGAACAAAATTCCACACAACTTCCAAAATATATAGTGTAACAAAGATTGTAAACCGACATCTCTGTATTAGTCTAATCAGGAGAAATAGAAAATGGAGAAGAATCAATAAATCGGCCTGAAATGACCTATCACTTAGGCGAAACGCTAAAATGCTGACAAAAAGATAGCAGTTTTTTTACTTGCTATACTTAGCAAAAAATGACAGAAACACAATGTAACCAAATGGATTTTTAAAACCATCATGGTTAGGGACATTTCCAAAAGTTTTACGCAAGATAAACATTAGAAAATGAAATCCTCTTTTTATGATATTATCTACACAAATACTGGGTGAAGGAAATAAATCAACCAGTAGCGAAAACAGGCAATGATTCAATTCGTAAAGGAATGAAAGAACCAAATAGCAAAGATACAAAAGAAAACTTTCATATTGTAATATCGATATAATATTTGGCTTGTGAGAGACAGACGGACAAACGCTACAATGTGGAATACAAAATATCATGCCTAGAAGCAATTGAGCTTTAAAAAAACTTATTGGGGTCCAGAATTATTCATGAGGCGCGAAATACTTTTAGCTATAAAACCTACACAAGTAGTTTAAACTGAACATAATACATATATCAGCCCAAATATAAGGATCTTCCTACACACAAGTGAAAGGATGTGCTGATTAAATTCCAAGGACGCGGGGTTTGATTCTCCCAATGATCAGACTATAAGAAGTAGGTTGAGTCAAACCACATGTTGGTTTGGCAACCGAAACTGTAGGCTACTATCGAAACCGACACTGGTCTGGTTGATTTCTGAAAATAAGAAAGCCATCCTTGTAAATCAGTTTTTAATAATAGTTTGATAATTTTGCATAATATATTGGCTCATACGCTTCATCAGATCAAGCAATTGATCTCTACACAAACAGGACCTTCAAAAGATTTTGATTGATGACGGGTCTGGGCTAAATACAGTCTAATATAATTAGCCATTTCACGTTATCGTTTCTCGGTTACTTTTCCGTAATCATGCCTTATCGGCAAAAGCTATGTGCGTTATTTGCTGCCAGGTAATGCAATGCATATACAGGGTGTTGTAAACCAACACCAACATACCTACCTCACGAAATTCCTGATATGAAAATAAGAGAAAAAAGTATAGACCATTAAGGATGCACAAATGCTTCGTTTCGGGGCTCCGAAGTGTGGGAAAATGAACTCCAAAGCTTGATAATTCCAATACCATTAAGAATAGAACTGAGACGGCATTGCACCCTCAAAGAATTTAGACCCGCTCTATCCAAAACTGCATATTCCACAATTATGCAATGGGCGCGCAAAGGATGGCCCAAAGGAAGTTGTGAATTCTCAGTCGTTCTGTGGGGTAAATGTGGATAGAAACAAGTGCGATTAAAACGACTTTCCGTACGAGTACAGATGGTAAACGTAATCACTTGCATCTAACCGGGCAATGACAGTCTCTTTTACTTATAGAAAGTACAGCAAATTCGTTGAAATCTATCTAATTTACTCCTGTTTATTATACAACCAGGCATATTTTTGTATTAACATCATTCCTCAAAGGAATCTTTTTGATATATTGACTAGCCCCCCTTAAATTTTGTCGTCCTCCCCTAAAGTTTTCGGCTGGCTACGGGCCTGCCACGATGGCATCTGTAGCAGAGAGAGTACATTGGTTCAAATGATAATGCATACGATTATAAAAATTTAAAAGCGTCATTCGACTGCCGGACATTTTGATCACATCAACATAATACTTCCATTTATCTCATACATTTCCAGAAGGAATCACTAGCCAGCACCACTACCCTATATTACCCCTCAATCGCAGTAGTTTCTAATAATTGTGCTCCCGTTCCTTCTGTTCTCTGTATCACCTACTGATCCAAAGTAACATACTTTGAGCCATGTAGTACCAAAACCCGCTATATCCACTCTGGCAAATTTTACAAATAATTTTTTTTTTTTCAAAATGCGTAATTATTCTTGGATTAAAAAGGTGGCTTCTAAGACTTTTACGGAGATTTTGATCTAAGAATAATCCCGCGTCT
Source organism: Lepisma saccharinum (assembly GCA_022664845.1). Taxonomy (NCBI): domain Eukaryota; kingdom Metazoa; phylum Arthropoda; class Insecta; order Zygentoma; family Lepismatidae; genus Lepisma; species Lepisma saccharinum. Next base: position 6,899 of record JAGDQP010040753.1, on the reverse strand, counting down.
TGGAACAAATTTAGTTTTTTTTTAAAATCTCGTGTAAAATTTGTCAGAGTGGATATAACAGATTTTGATACTACATATATGTATCCTAATAAATATGCATTTGTTTCTTCATAACAGCCAAAATACACATATTATCACATTATAATACTTAACAGAATTCTACTAAAGTCTTAAGCCTGAAAAGTTAGCCTAAATGAAACATATTTTATAATGGGTTGATTAAAAAAACTATGAAAATAAAGTCTATAAATTAATAATTAATTAGGAGAATTTACTTGTCAAATATTACCAATACGGCTTTAATATTTAATTATGTAGGATAATTGATCTAATTCTTTATAAACAGGACTCCAAAAGAAGGACAAATTAACGTCCTTGTTCAAGTGGCGAAGGACAATTGCTCTAAATTAGGACTGTCCTTCCAGAAAAGGACATTTAGCCACCCTACACGCAACGAAATTACAAATTAGATATCAAAGGTAAGTTATATCAGAAATTTAAGCACTGAAAGATTAAAATGCTATGATCAGATAGTAAAGTATTATAAAGAACTCCATACCTTCTTCCTTCTACTGCTCTGAAAGGAGTGAACAGAAGTATACGAAAAGAAAATACAATAAATAACATAGAAATACAAGTGTTATTTACTTTTATTTCTTTTCCGTCCGTCACTGCTTCACGATAGTAGAAAGGTAAATCATTGGTTGAGAAAGCACCTTTATTTATTATCTTTAGAATTTGTATTTGGCGGAACGAACCGCTCTCTCAGTAACACCCTTTATATTTAAGAAACATGGACAGATAACAATGAGTCAGCATATTCTGTTGAGATAGTAAGAGGATTTGAAGCAAACCGAAAAAATACGTAATAATCATTGCGTAACGCCAATATCAGCCAACCAAAACCAGAAGATGTTTAACTTTCAAGGTTCAAGAGTGAAAATACATAAACGAACAAAGGAATATTATATTGTTTGATTTTAGTGTTAGTCACCAAATCTGCCACATGACGTTAAAACATGAGTAATGATGTGATTTTGATGTTCTGGTGATGTGTTGATTTTTGTTAAAATTTGGTTATCTTTCTTACTGTAATTGCTTTTATAAGTTATTTTAGGGTACGCTCTTTCTAACACGTTATTCACCCACGGTTAAATAAACGATGTACCTGATAGATACACCTGATATATATCCGTAATATAGTTATAATGAAAGCCCGCATGTTTAGGCGCTAAAAGTCTTCGAAATAGTCAGGTAAATAGGCACTGAAAAACCTTGCTAATAGGAATTATGCCCCTGATAATATGCGCTAAAGACCTTAATAACAGGCACCAAACATCTTGAAAATAGGGTCTAAAACTTGATAAATAGACACATAATTTTCGAAAATACCCCTGCAGCACTAGGACGACGGGCGGATATCGGGCCTATAATGCAGATACCGATCATGATTGTCTATTCTGACTAAACACCGATCTACATTGGAGTGGTACGATCCCAGATAGCACATTAAACTTGCAGCAAGTTTGCAATTGCAAGGCTACAAACTTGCTACAACTTTGCAGCGAAGTTGCTAGTTGACGGATGCCAAATTTGCTAGAAACTTTGCATACCAAATACGTATCCTACACAACTTTCAAGAAAAACTTTCTCCTCACGTTGCTTTAAACAATAAACGTTGGTGGACCAACATCGAGCCTGTAGCGAGAAAAGATTTCAGTCTGCAGTGCGATTCGAACTCAAAATCTTCAGATTTCTTTATTGTCTGTCACTCTACCGATTAATCCACGGGTTCTTGTGTTGCACGAAGTACATTTTACTACTCAGCCCTTATATGTTACGAAAAAAATTCTTGAATAAAGGCATTTATGTCGATTTTAATTTCAAACGGGAAAAGCTTATTGATCCTGCGATAGAATGAAAAAGAAGTTTGATTTTTTGTGATTTTTCACAACCGAGTAACCTCAAGAATATTATAATGATGTGTATTTTACTGTTCGTGTCCGATGACATTTCTCAAACAACCCAGCCGGCACAGGAACGTCGATTCGACGTGCAGAATTGGTCACCTTCCTCGAATCGGCGTCGTAGGTCGAAAAATACGACGTCGAAAATTGGTCACTTGAATAAAAATGACGTCGTTGGTCGAATTGTAGACGTAGAATCAACGAAGGCGAAAAGACGTAGATACCACGTTATTGCAACCAAATGTCGATCATTGTGTAATGAAAATATGTTACAGAAGTGTCAAATAAACGCTTTTGTGTTTTAAAAGTTGTAGTATGCATTATTTTCCCGTTTAAAGTGATATTCTGAAAGTTGTTATATTTTTTGTGAAAATGACGTCATTTCATTATATTTTGACGTTCTTTTCACGTTAATTCCATCTTCACTTTCGACGTAGATTCAACGCCGATACGAGCGACATTTTTTCGTCACATCGACGTCAAAAAATACAACTTCCATTATGGGTTTTCGATGTGGAAAACACGCATGTGTGCCGGCTGGGAAACTGGCTATTAATTGCACTAGTTTAAACCAAGTTTCGACTACCATTGATTTTTCCTTATAATGATAAACTAACCGTGATGTTTCCTGTTGGATTACTAACTGGAACGTCGGGTTTCCACAAAAAGAAAAAACTTCTTTTTGTGCGTACTTGTAAACATTTCTTCCCCTTTCCTTCCTTTTCTATTTTTCAACATTTTACATAATTTTCATAACTGTATGCATTTCCTGAAAATAAGTTAAACCATTGAAGGTAATTATTCTTTTCTTTCATTATACATAATACAAAGACCAAAACTGCAACATGTCATCGACCCGAGCAATAAAGTATACACATTATTATGATTTTCCTCAAGAGGCTCTCTTCCGAAAAATCAAGAAAGCACGCTTGATAGCTCTAAAACAGGATCAACGAGCTTCCACAGTTTCGAATTTGAGCATATTTCAGTGCATTTACTTCAGAAACTGTCTTCGTTACATAAAAGGAGTAGCAAAACCGAAGATAGTTAGGAGTGGCGCGGTAGAGCAATCGGTAGACTGACAGACTATAAACAAAACTGAAGATCCTTGGTTCGAATCCCAATCCAGACATTAAAAATAGTTTCCTACCACATGGTGGATGTGTAACAAGATAAGTTTGTAGCAAGTTCCTGAATAAATGATACCAGACATGGAGACGGCAAACAAGCCAAAAACGTTATATACACTACACATCGCTAAATCAGTTTGAATGGGATTATTGTACGGATGAGGAAGATGGAACGGCGGAAATGTTACGTTTTGAGAAAACACTCCAAAACATTCAAGTATGATACCCGTAACTGTCTTAAACCTAGAAGTGATGGTTTTGTTGGATAGCGGAGCCGAAGTGTCCTTATGTTCAGCTCCACTATAGAAAAGAATAAGTTCAATTATCTCTCATTCTAGAATGAAGGCTGCAAGAAACGTTGTCCACGTATATTACTCCGGCACTAGCAGAAACAAGTAAAGGGAATAATTGTACTGCCACTTACCTTGGAAGGAGTTGAGATCTACATGAAGTTCTACATCATTAGTGGTTTATCACAGGTTGGAATTTGAAGACGGAAGAGTCACGTTCCGATATGGTAACAAGAAAATCAGTGCAGAAAATCCACACTTCACGGAAGGCCTTTACAACCATCAGTAGAAAAAGGAGAAGACTGTGAAGATTTACAAACATTTCATCGCAGTGGAATTTCACTCACCCAAGATAGGCATGGAATGTGAGTGTATCCTAGATGAAGCCAGAGAATACTGCCCAACTTACTATCGACGAGAACGCACGTGAAGGAATGACTAAAAGTTTGAACCCAGTTAAGTTATGGTTACAGCGCATGACCATGAAAGGACACCTCAGCTTGTAGGATTGGGGAGCAACGCGACCGATTGAGGACTAACAAGGTAAGCCAGAAAATGTAAATATGTTAATAGATTTTTAATGTAACTTTTGAGTCTTTTCCATTTGTGTACATAGTCGTCGTTGTGTTTAATAATGTGACTTTTGTAAACGGTCAGAATCTGGAGCCCATTTGGGTGCCATATATGACGATCCGTGATCAAGCGCACGAAATCACAGTTAATTTTAATCCATGGTCAAGCATATGACCGCCACGAAGCCCCAGAGACGGTGCGCGAGACACCTTGTTTTATAAATGAAGTTTCTTGAATGAACAATTGTGAAAGTGTGTGCTAGTATAGACACTGGATGCCGAATAATATGGTTCAAAATACTATAACAATTTAAATGCTTTAATAGTACCTTAAATGTTTATATTGTTTTGTAAAGTTAATATGTGAATTGTTACCCGCATTAATGATCCTTTAAGATTTGTAACTTGAATTCAGATTTACAATATATCTATTTGGTACATCCAGGTGTATTTTATTTAATAATCCTTGCATGCTTTACAGAGCAGTACAGATTCCCAGGTGAGCCAGTCTTTCGCTGGAGACTTCTCAGCTGGTACGGAAATCTCTCAGGTGATCAGCGTAGCAATAGGGATTCCTGTGGTGGTTAGCAATTCCTCTGGTAGGAATTCTCATGCAATAGCAATCTCTCACTTTACCCAAGGAAGTATCAGCGGAGCGTTGAAAACGAGGTAGTGGTTCCATGTCTTCATTAGAGTCTGTGTACAGTAAAGGTGAGCAATCCCTCTTATAGTGATTCCCACGTAGTAGTAATTTCTTCAATATTACTAAGTGAAGTCTTAGGAACTATTTATGTGCAGTGGAAGGTCTATAACCACCTTAGGACCTATGCACGTTGATCTTTGATTAAACGTAGCTCTCTCGTATTGAATATCGAAGAAAGTATATCTTATACATTAGAAAGTTCATTTGATCGTCCTGTGACTTTGACAGACCAGATATGAAGGTGGCTGACACAAAAAATGTGACCACCCACGTCGTCCTACTACGGTTTATAGAAAGATAAAACCGTCATACATTGATAATACTGGCCCAAACATATCACAAGTCACGCGAGAAAAAGTCACAGAGTTGGGCTCGGAGATCGTACCTCATCTCGCATATTCTCCGGATGTTTCCCCCAACGGATTATCATCTTTTCCAGGATAGCATGCGGCAAGACAGTTCGGCAACTGACTGTATATTTTGTGCCTAAGATATTGCAGTTTTACAGAAAAGGAACCCATGGCCTCATTGCACGATGCCAGAAGAATGGAGGATGCTGTTGAACCTACTTTAATGAATTAAGATTATTGTGCAATCCAACTCTTGCATTTTCTTTCCGTACCACCCGCAAACGACAGAACTTTCCGCGGGATCTGATACATACTAATGACTTTATGGAGAAAAGTGTTCGAATTATTCCTCTCTTCTAGAAAGATCATTGATAAAACATTGAATGAAATGTCAGACGTTTAAAACAAAAATTAATACGTACGAGTCCTCAACAGTTTCCTTGCAATTATTCAGGTCTCTTCGTAAATGAAGTTATTCAAAGTACTAATACGTTTCTAGTAAGTTTACTTTCTTATTTATATCAATCCGTATCCCTGTCTAATCAGATAGCATCCAGTGTTGTCAACTGCACCATTTTGTAGCCAAATGCGATGGAAACACTTTTAAAACTATTCCTCTGAAATGTATACACCTAATTATCGTCTATCTAAACACGCGCGTTCTCCATTTGTAGAGTAGAACTTAAGTCATATTCAGGTTGTGGCTTATCCATTTTTCACAGAACCGGAACATCTTACTTTTAGCTCTACGCTCTTTAAATGCAAAACTTCTTTGGAAGAGAAGTATGGTATCTCGAAGTGACACACCCTCAATTCATTCTTACACGCCTCTGAATAAATCACTGCTGGCAACACTGAAACCAGATAAATAGGTATTATCTACGAACCAAATACTACTCTTGATAATGTCACGGAAAGATAAATTTATGTCAATCCTGTTCTGTTTACGTTCAGAATATGATTATTTAAAACCAGACAAAGATTAGGTAGACAAAACAATTGTTCACGAAGATGATATAATTTCGTTGACACGTTTTAGCAAATATGAATTTATTCTGTTTGGATATCTTACGAAAAGAGATTAACATAGATTATATATCCTCCAAATCGTGCGTAATATCAATTGTATCTATTCGCTATACTTTGTAAAAGAGCCCTTAGAAACAACTTGATCGTGTGTGAAGATAAACTCGAGAACTTTCAAACTTGAACTTGACATTGAGAACTAGAAACACAATAAATCTTATTGTAAATAATATCACTCAAGGTGTTTTGTAACATGTCAGATATACTTCATGCTTTTTTTTTTATTATTAAAACAAATCCAGGTGCTATTGAAAGTTTTAACCCTGTATTACACGCGACTCTTTTCTTGTTACACAAATGCACGCGCGGGGTGATTTTCACTCCAGTTTCTTTTTACCAATCTTTTGCAATATTTTGATCCTTTCGGCTTTTCTGTTCTTTATTCATTTCAAACCATTTGCAATATTTATTTATTTGATGCTATTTTTTATATTGATTTCATAACAATATGCAATAGCAAAAGAAACATTATTTTGCTTTTTCACCTACAATAGTAAAGGTATGAACGAAAACTTAAAACAATACTGATCAATTATCATTCATTATATAAACAATTTACAATGAGGACGGCAAAGCAAAAAATACTGGGAAAATGTTACGAACACACGCGCGCGGTGGAAAACACCCCAGTGCAACTTTAGATGACGTATGCACGCCACCGAACTGTCCTAATTTGTTTTACAATAATGTGAAATAGGAACGTGTTCAAACGAGAGTGACCAGTCATTCTCTAAGGAAAAGAATAGCGATATTTTTAGGTAGATTTCGAAGAAAAATCTACCAATTGAGATTGGTACGATA
>JAGDQP010040752.1:0-17175 GCA_022664845.1 Lepisma saccharinum | reverse complement strand
GGCCTTAAAATGAACTTAAGTAAAACAAAAGTAATGTACAACCAACATGCTGCAAAGAAGGAAGTGAAGATTAACGGAGAGACAATAGGCATAGTTGATGAGTATGTTTACCTAGGCCAGCTTAAAACATCGAATGCAAAGTTGACTGATGAAATAAATAGAAGATGTAAAATGGCGTGGAGTTCTTTTGGAAGACTACACTTTATTTTCAAAAGCAAACTTCCAATGTGTCTGAAGCGTAAAGTTTATAATCAATGTGTCTTACCTGTAATGATGTACGGCTGCGAAACTTGGACATTGAATGCGCAAACGACTCAAAGATTGAGAGTCACACAAAGAGCAATGGAGAGGTGCATGCTAGGAATAACCAGGAGGGACAGGAAGAGAAATGAATGGATTCGCGCACAAACAAAGGTAGAGGATGTAATCAAGAGTGCGAAGAAGATGAAGTGGAGATGGGCCGGTCACATAGCTAGACGAACAGATGGAAGGTGGACGACAAATGTACTACAGTGGATTCCTAGAGAAAAGAAACGACCGAGACGACGTCCAAATGTAAGATGGGTAGATGAAATCAAGCGTTTTTCAGGAGCTCCATGGATGAGGATATCAGCAGACCGAGATATGTGGAAAGAGAAGGGGGAGGCCTTCATCCAGCAGTGGATAGAAAACGGCTGAATATGATGATGATGATGATGATGATGTCATAGATGAAAACACTTAACATTAACGCCTATTAACGAAATGAAAGGTTCGTTGAAATATAGATCAAAATTCAGTCTGTTTTCTATGTGCACATGAAAACATAAAAATTAGTTTGTGTCATTCAGTTAGTTTTTAATTATATACTTTTTTGACATAACATTAGTAAAAAACATATTAAACAAAATCTATACCATAGTTGAAAATAACATATTGAATACACGTTGTATTAACGTCTTATCTACACAATGGCATCTTTGGTGAAATATGGTTTATTAATAAACGTAATTGTTTTCAACTGATAACGCTTAATCAACGAAATGAACCTAAAATCAACGTTGAAAACACGTAGGTCTATGTGTGCTACTGGGGGGGATCTGCGCCGCTCCCTTAACATCCTGGCCTGCTCGTGTTGATTTTGTGTGTCTTGTCGGCCGTTTTGCGGATTATTCGTGGAATTCGCTTATCCACGCCAAAAAATTCGCGAATAATCGAGAGTTTACTGCACAGTACATTTACCAGAATAACTAATAAATATCGCGTAAATCCATCGCCGATTATTCCATGTCTTGCTCTGTGAAACGAAGCTCCTAATACAATGATCTGTTATAACGTGTCCAAATTGTTAACACCGTTAAGGTTGAAAGCTTATCTGATATGCATGTAACTTAACACTGAAGTGATACCGTGACTTACATGCAATAACATTATTGCATTTCTTGTTATTAGACTCCGCTAAGGAAAAAAAGCACATTTTTATATAGCCTATTGAAATAACTTATCACTTCTTTTAAATATACATAATACATTTAATGCACCTTTGTGCTGATTTATTAACAACATTTAAATGGAATCAAATGAGTTTTGCTCACTCATGCAAAACACCTTACGATGCAATGCAAAAGATACATAGTATTCAACTATTCACAGCGTTAATTAAACTGTGCTTAAATTTTCTAATTGTTCTTCTCCGTAAGACTATCATGCTTTAAAATGAGTTCCATGAAGAAAGATTTAAAACAATCGAAACAGAATGTTTTTCTGAATAATATTCATACGGTATTCTGGAATACGATTGTTCTCCAGTCTTTAAGAATCATTCGTAAAAATATGTCAAGAACAGATGAACTAATTATATGCATATTCATTGTTTCTTTAAACTGAAACTATCACTGCTTTTATATATATATATATTTAGTATATTCCCTAAAAAAGCAACGAGGCCAGGGGCATTGTGAAACTAATTAAAATTTTATTCTTGCGTGCGTAGCACGTCCTTTGTTTCAGGAATACTTCCATGTGTGGCTGAAAGATGGCGGGGTATGCAACAGGGATGACGTTTCCATTACGTAGTGCGCTAGATTTTCTGCTTGGTTGATTTGAATCCCAGGATTAACATCGACAAGTTGAAGTTTAATAGTATTGTTTATCTTATTTTTTTAAACATTTAGTTTTTACCACGAATTAAAAGGATTTATTTACACGAAAGAAATACTTTTGTTTGTATCTTTTTCGTTGTTTTCAAAGCATGAAAACTTGGCCTTCGCGATCTTCAAAATCCCTCCCACAAAGAATCCCGTGTGGAAGCTATCCTGTCATTGGTTGTAACTGTGCTGTGGATAATGTCAACAGTGGTGCTGTAAGGACAGAGGAAGTTGTGGTTGTTCTGGTGTGATAAAGAGTAATGTTGAAGAGAACAACAATTCCAGAAGATGTAGATCACTCCATACCAGCGTGGAAGAAGGAGCTTCTTTTGCGCAAACGTGCCGTTTGCAAATATGCTTGTAGTGACAGTGAAGTAAAGGGTTTGGAAGTTGCGAATCCTACCACCAGTCACGTATCGGCGTCGTTGTGGCACACAGAATACAAACCTGGAAACCGTGGTGTTGTAGCGTTAGCCTCCAACAAGGGCACAGACGAAGGGGACTTTCACCTCAATGTTTCGCAGACGAGGGTCAAGTCAGGCTGCGAGACGGCGGGGCGGGGCAGTAAGTTCAGAGCAGCCAGTGAACCAAGAGCTGTGTGGGGCGGCGGTAACATGCGGTTGGAAACCATAGAGTGTGAATCAAGTGATCTCAGTGGAATAGTTGAAAACAAAATAGTGGCTCTTCAAGAAAAATTTGATCCCAACATTAAAGTGAACAGATTAGTGAAAGCAACAAAAACAAAAATGGGTGAGGAGAAGAAATTTAGTGCGTCAAGGACAGGATACCCAGATGGAGAGTGTGGAAAAAAGGATACCGGTAGTGTTAGGGTTGAACAATCTTTTGTTCGTAATCGTTTGGTTTCAGTGCAAAGTGATGACACGAACAATGATGAATATAACTCGGACTCCAGTGAAGAATTGCAATACGGGCCAGGTATAGTGAATAAATTAAAAACGAAATACCTTAGCATGACACTTCGCGAAACCCAAAAAGGTAGTAGGCCATCATTGATGAATTTAAGACGTGCTACCAGCCTTGAAAATATGCTTGACAATGAAGAGGTCGAGATTTCTCAGCCCCCCAGTCACATAAATAAAATTCGTAATTTATTTGCCAAGGTAGATGGTAATCATAGGCCAAGTTCCAAGATAGGGGATTCTCTAAAAAGGGTCCGATCGGTTGAAGCTATTTTACAATTAGATATGAATAAGTCCCTTATTAATCACGGTAATGTAGAAAGGAAGAACACAAAATGCGTTGTTGAGATACCGGTAAAGAAATTAGTTAATGAAGATATTATTATAATTGAGAATAAGAAAGATTCCGATAACGAAGGTAAACCCAATGGGGATTGTAATGGTGTCAAGAGAAAACCAGTACCGCTACCTAATGGTATGTTTGGCGTGGAAGAAGATGAGTTGCCACCCCCGGATGTGGTGAAACAAACTGTTAGAATTTTTGAACCGTCTCCCAGACGAATCTCAAGGAAAACCGGTGTTGCCGCTAAGGTTTCTCAACACAAAAATATGAGCACCAAATCACCTGCTCCTAAACCTCCGTGTGTAAAACCAAGTTTCCCTCAAAAGCCTAGTTCCGTTGTGTTACAGAGACAGAAACCAGTTAGTGCCATAGTCCCGCCAAAGAAAACACCAATCGCAAATTCGCAACCGAATACCTCTCCTGCGATAGTAAATGGATCAAATAGTACCGGTAATCATTCTCCACATGTAGACAATTGTGACGGTTCCCCAGTTTTGAAATGTAATGATACGAATAATCACATTGTAAAATGCCCGGAAAATAAAAATTGCCTTCAGAATGGAGACGGGAATACTAATCTTTCAGTACCAGTACCACTTAGAAATGGGAACGATTCTCCAATTTTGAAAAACCAGTGGGTTGATGATAATTCTGTGGAAGAGGAAGGTATTAAAATGGTTTCCAAGGGGGCGATGGATAACATAAGGAAGGACGGAGTGTCTGTCCATATTAATTTTACGAAGAATAATAAAGAGGTTAAGCCGCACTTGCCTTCCGATGAAAAGCGAAACGGTACTTTGCCAACTGTGCCCCCAAAAGTGATATCGTTGCATCAGAAACCCAACCATGAAAAACATGAGAGAGTCCAAAAGGTCGATACACCTAAGCAAGTGGGTATCATTAAGCCAATTACTAAACTGGAGAAGGTTTCACCTTTGACAGACCGCGAAATAGAGAAAAACCTTATTAATAAAGTAAAATCTGTGGAATCGGGTACTACCACCATCAAAGAAGATATCAACTCTAATGAAAAGGACTTAAATAATGTGGACTCTTCAAAAGTGGTGGAAGAAACAGTGAGTAAGATTGTGTTAAGTGAAAAAGGTCCGCGGTTGTGGGATAAAGAACCATGGCATCAAAAACAAAACACAATGGTTTTTAATTTTGTGGCGAGAGAAAAAGTACCAGATTATATAGAAGATGATGGGCTTATTCTTACGAGGAGACCTAAGGTGAGTTTTGTTTTTGGTGTTGAGGTTGCGTTATACTTGTTGGTTTCGGATAAATTTTACTTTATATACTCCAACATCGGCCAGCTATTAAATTATACGTACGTTCCATACCACTCATTTCCTTTTAAATAATTATCACAGCCCGTAATTAAAAAGGCATGCGTCATTATTTTGTTAAATACGTACTCTGGTCGGTCACCACGTAGGCAAATCTCGCGGCAGGCAAGAAAAAAATAATGGTGGCACTTCATGTCATGAATGACACTATTTTGCTACAGAAATTATGTTCAATATGTTGAGGAGGCGATGACGGGTTAGAAAAATCCAGACTAGATATTTATTTATACACGAGGCACACCACCTTTAACACCCATTCCATGTGCTCGTCCTGAATGCGGACCTACCTGAGTATGCCTTCGGACTTTCCGCTTGTGTTACACCTTTCATGAGCAGAAACTTTCATATATTTTTCGTTTCAACTCTTCCACACACGTTGGCAAGATTAAGCCTACAGTTCCCTAAATTTTACGATCCTTGGAGTAGATAAAGTAAAATTTATCCTTAGTTTCTGATGTAAAATAGGGATTAAATCCAGTTTAGGGTACGTAAGGTCAAAATAACAGATCAAAGTTGTTGGGCACGTTTATGGAGCTAATAAAATGTCGAACAAAGTACGGTGCCTACCCTAACCTGGGCTAGTCTGAAAATCTACACTAATAGTGTATTGTTTTTGTAAATAGTTACGGGGTCACATCACACAGGGAGCCTTAGTAGTTCTCTATGTTAATCTGTTTATTTTATTATTATTATATTTTTTTGTGAGCGGTTGAAAATATATGCTTAAATGTTACTTACCTTATTTCGAATGCGTACAATGTAGAATATGATACAATATCAAGGGTGATAACTCAGTTCATGCCCTAAGATACCCCTGTCCCCTTGATATTGTATTCTACGCATCCAAAATTTAGCGGATAAGTGGGAAAACGGTGTATCCTTCAAATCTTGCGCCTGTTTGTGTTTCTGATTCTGTCTCCTGATGAAGTATTATACTAGATGAGTATACTAACGGACTGTGCATACATGACAGAAAGAGGGAAAAATTAAATTCCAAAGATTTGATTGTAGACGGACGTGTCATCTTACATCGCTGGGTAGGTAGTGGAAAACTGGGATACGTCATTTTCCACTAAGTTTTAATTATGGAAGTGACAACATTTGAAGTACAATATTTTCAACGCTATATATATACAGTACATTCAAGTAGCTAACATTGAGAATTACCGAAACTTTTATTACAAATGCATGCTTTTAACATTAAGTGTAAGATTTTAATTGCGCTGTTGGTTGTCAGTCATTTTACAGTGTTTCTTTCATAGAAATTGCGAAATCAATTTACACATATGCACATGGCGTTTAAGAGTGCGTTTCATTAATTTACGTATGACTTTATACTTTGAATTATTTTATTTTTTTGTACCCGTTTTTGATTGAATGAATATGTACTACATTTGAAGGCGTTAAATTTATTGTATGTGGTGGAAGAGAAACGTGGCTTAACCCCGTCCCGTATTTCGAAGGATTACGATAATTGGTTCACGCTTACTGTAGGATACTTTACTAAATTCAGACTAAGATAAGAATCCTAGGTTAGTTTACATTAGAAGTTCCGAAACAAACTTACTGTTCATGTAGGAAGTGTTATTTATTCAAATCTGCTCTAATGTACACAACAAAAACAATTTCCCTAATGCTGTATATAATTTGGATCAGTTGTTGTTCTCCCTTCAATGTCATATTAACTGTACCGGCAGGAGTGCATAATGTTTATGACGTAAGTAGGGGAGTCCATTACGTTCTTTGTCTGTGGAGTTACATTAACTGCCGTTATGAATTAACCTGGCTTAACCGTATCTGTAGTAATGAGTGGACACAAAATAGTGCATTTTTTCTTTGTGTATTATGATTCGGTTTGTTCATGGTTGCCTCGGCTGTTTAAAGAGAGCCGTCGAAATTTACTTTTCCGCTCTGCTATCGGGATTTAGTTGTAATAGCAGTGCAAAGATCATTTTGAGATGATGCTTTAAAAGTGGCCTTTGTACCCGAAAGAACAACACGCGATCTGGCTGTAGGAAGCTTGTGTATAAACAACGAAGTTCCTTTTGCATAAATCAAGACAGTCTATACCAATGCGCTCTTTGAGATCTTACGGTTCCAGTCACTATATAATATAGTCCCAGCAACTATATATTATTTTGGTGGGATTTAATCGCGATATAGTATCACGGTCTTAATAATATAAAGAAGCTATGTTTATACTGTTTTAATGCTCTCTGAACTAATCCTATACACCCTTGCATATCAAAACAAGCAAAATGAATTATTTTTACTGCCAACGGTTTAATGATTTAATTGGAAGTGTTCTCAGTTTCTGAATTATTGGATAATTACGCCTGTTTATTTTTCTGTATTGTCTCTTACTGTTTTCTTTTAATTGCGTTGTCGTGATTTCGAATTTCTTTTAATACTAAACTGAGCTTGGTGGCGCGACAGGCTCTGAAGGGTCCTGGCCTGTCTGACGGCTGTGGTCTGCGTAACGCGTATTCGTTGCCATGTGTCTGACTTTCATGACCGCAGTCCGCTACTTCTTTTCATCAGGTAGCTCCCCAATTCTCCTTACGGTGTGGGGTCAACACCGATATTTTTTGCCCCAGCGGGAATTGTTTGCACTGGAAATGTGTGAGGTGAAATTAACCCGTACTTATCTATAATAGTGAGTGTGTGAGTATGTTTGTTTAGGGGAAAAATGTAACGATTCCCTATCCCACACACACCTAGAACTCTCTAGTACTGATGTTCCTACTAACATCCTAAATATTTGTAGGCGTGTTGGTGGCTTTATATATATTGTTGTTCTCCAAAGTTTTTTTATTTTGCCTAAATCCTATTCTCTGTCTTCTCTTTAAAATGAAAGTTCCAATGTAAGTTTAAAATTTATACAGAATGAACCAGGTCAGAGCCTAGGGAGGAATTTTGGTGACATTAAAAAGTAGTTTTTTTTTAGTCGAAACGTTGACGGGGAAAACGAAGCACGGGTCCACCCGGTGCTGCTGGTTGTGAATGTGCTGAGTATGTTGAATGATCATTGTCTTCACGGGTTCCAAGTTCTGCAGTAGTTTGGAAACTACTGGTCGTCAGCATCAGAAATGATCAGCAGGTCCTTCAGGGCACGTTATACACACTAAAATTATGCTGATATTGTCCTTATTTCGTGTTTTAGTGTGTGATTTATGTTTTTTAACACTATCAAGTAGAGTGGTCTGTCTGATTCCCCTTTTCCTCCTAATTATACCGTCAAGTGTAGCCCTCAGTGTGCTGCTGTTACGTAGAGACAGTGTCCTTTTCCTGTTTTTCATTGTCTCAATGTTCGCCCCTGTCCTATTTTCTTCCGTACGTGCTCTTTTACAATATGCCGCTGTCTTCTGTCTCCGGCTGGTCTTCCCCAATCTTCTTCCTCACGTTTTGTATGTGTCCAGTATTCAAGTCTTTCTTTCGGAGACTCTCATTTCGACTCCGTGCAACACTATATTCCACAGAAAAGATTCTCCTGCTTAATTGATGCATATTTCACCCCCATATTTTACGGTCTCACGTATTATACTACTTAGATCAGTGGTTCTTAACTTTTGTTGAGTCACGGACCCCTTTAAGTGTCTAATGTATTTTTATCGGTGCACGAAATTTCAATGCTTCTCCTACAAATTCATGCCCAGAGAGTTCAAACTTTCAGCGAAGAAAGTTCATAACCAATTCAAGAGTTCGATCAGTGCTGTCTTCGTCTTTTATAACTGGTAACTATCCAACACTGGAAAGGTGAAGGCTTTCCGTCGAATTTGTACCATAGTTGCTTGAAGTCTCTTGGATTGACTTAAATTGAAGGTAGATGAAAATTCGTAGATAATCGTCTCTTGATGACACTTTGTTATTTTACACTAGTGGTGGTGGACACCAGATTTTTTTTGATTATTAATTAGACTGGGACTGTCTTGATGAAACTTTGATTCTAGGAGAAGAGAGTAGTACATAATTTTTTCAAGGCTTCGTAAGAGAGAGAAAAAAAAAAAATATTGACAATTTTTGTATGTTTTAAAATACTGAACTATGACTTTAGGTCTTTACTTTAATGAAGCTGTTTGGTATGAATTCTCATGTATAGATCTAATTATAGAGAGCCACGACCAGAATAATTCTCATGAGTTTTCTATTAAGGCTTTTAAATGATAGTATGATTCTCATGTGTATTTTTTTTTTTTTTTAGAACTAGGAATATCGGATGAGAATGGCTAATTGTTTTGTTCATTGTTGAAAGGGCTTCATTGTTATAGGTTTTGATATTTTCAACAATGAAGAAAAACTAAAATAAAAAATCGGCATTGATGGAACTCTTGAATTGGTTATGAACTTTCTTCGCTGAAAGTTTGAACTCTCTAGGCTTGAATTTGTAGGAGCAGTATTGAAATTTCGTGCAACAATAAAAATATATTATACATACGATACGGAGATAGTGCTGCCATCTTTTGTTGGTGATAGTTGCTTTACAATAACATTAAGAATTTGATCTAGGACCCCTCGTGTCCATAAATATTAACAAACGCAACTTTGAATGCAATGTGCACTTCATTTAAATTAAAATTCATTGCAAAGACCATGACAGCGTTTCAGTAACTGATTCGTGAAGCTATGACATGTTTCGTTCTTAGAAAAAATCACGTCCGACACAAACTAAAGGAAATTCCAAGTAGTCTGGTTGGTTTTTCACAAGTCGAAAAATCAGATCGGTGAATGTAAAAGTTTTTAACTGACCCTTCCGGACCCCCTGAAAACTCACCCATGAACCACTAGACACACCAGATTATTGGATTTGAAACTAGAGGCGCATTCTACATTTTGTTTTCAAGTTTTAAGGTTATCTGTGTCTAAACATATGCAATAGAACTTACAAGGAATTGACTGTAGAACAAGATATCCAGCTGCGTATCATTCGTTCGTATTACATTTTATTGTGTAGTGGTCCCAAAACAACGGCATACCCGACCTAGAATTAGTGATATATGATACTAGGATTTAACCGGTAATTTGTTTCGACGGTAAACTAAAGAAGCCATTTTGTTTTGGCTTAGTAATTATTGACTTTGGCCTGTCCTGGTTACATGAGTGTAATGTTTTTAATATCCACAAAAAACCATGCTCAGCCTGCGGTTCGAACCCAGAACCTTGAACGATTGCCTGATGTAGGGGTACTTCATAATTTTGCAAGGCTATGTGTACAACAAGCTGATTCATTTTAAATTTATTTGAACAACTTTGTTTTACAGCGTTAAATGTAATTCATTCTTTATCACTGGGCGAAAGTGTGCCGTAAATTTTTCCCGTTATATTCCAATTGGAGCTTTTCGTGTCCATTTAGTTCCGGCAAATCTTTATTTCATATCTCCATTCTGTGACAATATTGCACGTGGAATCAATCCACCTTGTTTTGTGTCCTGTCTATTCCCACTGAAGTGTTTTAATATATAGTCTGTTCTGTATCCAAATTTTAGGTCTTATCCATTCATTTCTGTTTGAATATCTGAATATTAATACTTCCCCACAATTCTTTCAGTTTTCTTCTTTGCGAATATTTTGACCTTCTGTTTCTGCCTTTAGAAAGTCTTAAAATGGCGATAGTTCGTTGAGTCATATTTCGACGAAACCTTTTGAAGAATTTTAGTGAATATTAGAATGTATGAATTAAAAATGTGTTTTGATGTTAATCTCGATAAATATTTACAACGTAAAAGGTTTATTGGTGATTATGAATTTTGAACTTTACAGTTTTGTAATTTAATTATGACTCGTAACAAAAGTAAATAAATCACAGTTATGAGCAAGAATTATTGGCAAGTCCAATTGTTACCGAATAAACTTTCTATTTTGACTTGTAGAAACGAAATCTTGTACTTTTCTTAATAAGAATTTCACGATTATGATGGAGCCTCTATATTACAGTAATTTCAGTTCATGGTCATAATGTAAACGTCTGGCTAAAATGTGATTTTGAATAGCACAGAACGCTCAAAATAAAGTTTGTCGAGTTCCTCTGGGGTCTGTTCAACGGAGTGGTTCGGAGTCAGCTTTGCCAAAAACTATCAGTCAAAACAGACACGCAGTGACAAACTTATAAGAACCAATACGAAGAGTGTCGCGACTCATAATTTTCATTTCCGCAGTTGTGTTTATGGTAGTCTGTGAAATAACCGATATTACGTGCTAACCTCTTAGAATTAGCTGATATCAGAGGTATGAGACATTGTAACTTGACCTATGGGTATTTTGTTAGTGCAAATTAGTTTATAACCAGTCTGTATAAGTTGTTGTTTCGTCATAAAACGTGGCAGATGCTAATATTTTTAATAAAAAGAATTATTGCACATTGTTTTTGCAACGTCATGCAACATTTTCTAATTACGTAACAGTTGTAGCCTGTTGACCACGGTGTTTTAGGATTGGCACGCTAGTTCGATCCTGCAGTCGGCCACACTGACTGTGATTTTCCAAGGAGTTTTTCAGTTTCACGAAATGAATGCTGATAATTATACTTAGACTGATTACCTAATCGCTACTTCCTTATCCCTGTCCCCAGAAGAATAATTAATTCATCGTCGAGGGACATCATCCCTCAGACGCGTCATGGTATTTGACGGTAGCTGCCAGGACAGCCCATTAGAAGCAAATAAATGAAACTGTATTCTAATTGTAAACGGTGCAATTTTCCGATAATGTCATATTTTTATATGCCAGAAGTGCTCTGGAAAACCCAACCAAGTCAGGTAATTTCATTAAGATTAATAGATTCGAAAAACTGGAGAGAAGTACGGGTAATATTTCAAGTTTTGATTTCTTTATTTGATTTTTAAGTTTTCTAAACAGGAATTTTTCTATGTAGAAACGACATGCTTGAACGAGGGGGCGTACAGACCTATCTATTCTGAAAATATGTTAATAGTTACTTGGACAAGGCGGAAAGTGGGTGGAAACTTTGACTAGGTAGTTCCAGTGTACACAGAATGAATGAAGTTCGAGCAATGCCTTTTGAAGTATCCGCAACTTTCAGAAGCGTCGAGCTTGCATTTTAATTAACATCTGAGCTTCTCTTTACATTTTCCGAAAGTATTGTCTAATTATACTAGTCGGAAGATGCTGTTTTGAAAATTAATTTGGTCCTGTGTAGTTTAGTAACGAGTTTTTGTTTTCATTAATGGAATTAGATTTTCTGGGAACTCATGACAAAAACGGTATTGATTAATTTAACATATCGTTTGATAGAGTCGTGGGAATGCAGGTGATTGAAAGTTTATTATCGTGAGAAAAATTGGTTATTTCGTTTCATGTAAGTAGACTTTGCTCCAAATGCAAGATCTCCGGGAGAATTTCTGTTCACTTCATGTGTGAGATGAAGTGAATGTATTTCGCAAGAGTTTGGAATTGCGAGTACGTCCCTGACCCATGTCCAACCATGCAGGAATCTTCTCTCTCTCGTTCTTTCCTTTAATTTTTTTTGCTGTTGCTAGTTCATCTTAGTAGTCGTGTGGTAAGATTAAAACTCAGCTCGCTGGTCTAATGGATACTCTTCTGAACTTCTATCACCACGTGAGGGGTGGGGGTATTAGTCCTTCTGCCGGCCATGCTGAGTTTTTCCAAGATGTCTTTGTTTTCACAATGTGCATTCTGGTATGGTACATAAACTAAGGGTTTGGCCACTACGTTTCCTGCTCCCGGAAATTGCTCGCCGGGGATGTCGTTAAGAGATACTTAGCTACAGCGGCGCCAAGTGTTAAGTTGAACATGGTTTCATCCCGTTCTTTCGAAAGACTTACTCTTAACATAAAGCACGTCAATGTAAAGGTATATAATTAAAGGCTTCATCGAGTAGTTTTATTCCTTTCAATGGAGTTATTATATAATTCCTCTCATGATAACTTGTCTGAAATTTCGATTATGATAATGCGTATTCCGGACAAGCAATCTTCGTGTAAAGGTAAAGCTATCCCCTGTGCGATATGCACGCGCCGTGAACGGCTCATGGGAGATGTGGAGGTAGCGTTCCACCTTGACCTACTGTAGGTACTAAGTGAGGTGGGGTGGGCAGTACCAGGAGGCTGAGTGCACCTCAGAGTGAGAAAAGTTTCCAGTGTCCTGGCCGGGGTTTGAACCCGGGCCGCCCGATTCGACGCGCTACCGTCTGAGCCACGGCGTCTCACCGCAATCTTCGTGTAACCGTAAGAAATCCAAATGCACTTGTATGTTTGGCAACATGTACGAGCAATAGTCAATTTGCTGTAAAACCGAGTTTTAAATAATCGTAAAACTGCTGTCAAATAATTGTAAAAACTACGGCCGTATGACCATAAAATAAATCGTCTAAATTTGTTATCCAAAAACCTAGAAAAGGTTCTATTTTCACTCTGGCAAGTGCTTCTAGTAAGGCACAACTTGTATTGTGGTGGGATGGTTAGGATTTCTGGTTGTGAACTAAACAGTCTGTAATTTAAACGACTGTCGTTCTTTCCGGTTTTTTTCCTTATCTAAGATTACAACGTACAATATACGGTTCTTTATTACAAAATTAACAATTTATAAATAAAATGAAGAGGGTTAATTTTTATGCGTTGATAAAATAAACAAAAAAAGTAAGGCAGAGCTCGAAAAAAAAAGAAATCTAGAACAGCGTTTGAAAACCTGGCGCCACAATAATACAAATATAATTTGATGCTTTGGTCCTAAATTGTAGTTACTGGTATAAAAAATACAAACTTACCTTTGTATGTAGACTGTCTCGAAGATTAGAGCAATTGAAGGCAATGTGAATGAAGTTTTATTAAGCAGAAGTCGTCTGTGCTTTATGCCCATGCACATGTCCTCTAGTTTGAGCACTGAAAACTCAGTTGTCCACTGTTTTGGATCTATCACCATCTTCTGATTCGTATTAATAAACATTAAATTTTAATCAAGGTTGTCCGATCCCAGTGAAGACCTCATAGTGTACTTTATTAGGTTCAGTAACTTGTTTTTAATCCATCCAAGCACATTAAAATCAGAACTATTAGGTAGGAGGTAAAGAATGGGGATATATAAAAAACTAAGCCCTAAACTCGTTATTTCCAGGCGTCATGGCGAGCTGGCGCCCGGGATTTTTCAAACCTATATAGACTAAGGAAACTTGCAAAGTAGTCAAAAGAGCACTATGTATGTAGGCCTTATACGTAATTTCGAGATTATCGGTAAATTCTCTTCTCCAGTAGTTGGTTTTGTTACATTTTTATCTGTCGTTCAATAGGAATGATTTTCTTAAGGTTAAGAGGGCTCCTCGCTCAAACCTCCCTTTTACAACATTTTTCAAAATATTTAAAAAACTAAGAGCACTATCAAAAATGTAAGAACATAGCGCACTTGAACTTACAAATACTATCAAATACAATGGACAGCGATCTCGAGGTCTTGTCCATTGATGAGTGATACGTTTTCAAAGATTATGACGTAATTGTTTAATTACAGTCTCAGCATTAATCAATGGACAAGATTTCGAGATCGCTGTCCATTGTATTTCATAGTAATGTGTAAGCTCTAGTGCGCTATGTTCTTACATTTTTGATAGTGCTCTTAGTTTTTGAAATATTTTGAAAAATGTTAAAAATGTGGGGGTTGGAGCGAGGAGCCCTCTTAATGTAAAGCAACGATCTCCAACAAAAGATGGCAGCACTATGTCCGTATAGGTCTAATGTATTTTTATCGTTGCAGGAAATTTCGATGCTGCCCCTACAAATCCAAGCCTAGAGAGTTCAAACTTTCAGGAAAGAAAGTTCATAACCAATTGAAGAGTTCTATCCGCGCCAATTTTTTTATTTTCTTTCTTGTTCATTGTTGGTCGGCATTGATCGAACGCTTGAACTGGTTATGAACTTTCTTCCCTAAAAGGCTTGAATTTGTAGGAGCAGCATCGAAATTTCGTGCAACGATAAAAATACATTAGACATATACGGAGATAGTGCTGCCATCTTTTTTGTTGGAGATCTTTGCTTTACATCATCCTTAAATCGTTCGTTCCGTTGGTGAATTTCTCAGCGGCTGGCCACCCTGACTGAAGTTTATGCAGGATTAATGTGAAGATCGTACCTTGGAGACTAGGTTCTGGCAGACTTTCTACCCATATCTTCTATGGAACATTGTTGCCTAGTGGCCATAAATGAAATTCAAATTCTGTTGGTGAAAATTCAATAACTACAGAAGGTCCAGATGAAACCGAGATGATAATTAAATTGAACACGATTCCCTCTGACCTGTAAGACAGGGCAATTAGCTTACAAGCGAAAAGCTGTGGAAAGTGGGAAAGTTAGGGCGCTTCGTACACGATGTTTCAGAAAGTGGAAGTAAGGATTATCTGTATCATTATTATTTGCTTCTACCGGATATAGTGGCGTTTCCCAATATGAATACACGTGTTTTTTAATTTCTATTTTGTTGGAGCAGACATTTCTCATGTAATCAAGTATTACTGAAAGAGATGGCAACACCTGCTACTAGATCCAGAGGCTACAAATTTTAACTTTAAAATGATTAGGTAAGATTCATTACTTCCACAATTTTGTTACATTTAGCCTACTGGAAATAGGTATTTGAAAAAAAAAAAAAAAAAGGAAGAAAGAAGTTAGGGAATTCGTTGTGTCCAGATGAATGGAAACGTTCATAATTTGTCCATGTGTGCGTTTCGAATAGTTCTTTCTATAGTTGTGTAATTCCACTGTTTGCTTTTCTGTGATGTTAGGTGGTATTTGTAGTGCTTATGAGTGAGGACTTCCTGATATTACAAAATAGATTTTTCCATATTGCTTAATGCGGAGGCGTGGCTGTTTTTTTCTGTTTGGAAGAGTTTTGCGGTGCGTTATATGTTTGATGGCTATGTTATCTTCGTAATTGTTTTTCTTTTAGGTACACAAGGGGACGAATAATTCCCTAAATATTGCAATAAACGTTGGAATTACATACATGTGTAGTTCTTCTCTGTTGTTGGTAGCTTTTTCTGTTCTTCAGACCGTAGCTGATGTGATTTAGGGCTCTTTTCTCGGTTGTGTATTATGTACACAATGTAGTGAATTTCTACAAGCTATTTCGACTGCTTTTGCCAGATTAGCAAAGACAGCTGATCGTGTTGGACGTAAATAGTGATAATTTTGATGTATGTTGCATAGTAGAATGAGGGTTAGCAGTGGGCCGCTTTTGCTGAGTGGATGAGAGCTTTCTCCTCGGGTGCGTGGGGGCCTCGTTTCGATCCCAGCAGGTGCCATGTAAACTTCGTTGTGTACAGACACTATGTGCTGCGTGGGTTTTCTCGGGGTTCTCTTGTTTCCTCCTACCAATTCTTCCATCATCTATTTGACCTGAGTTACAGTCACCTAAAGACATTACATAAAATTCAAATTCACTTATTATGTTGGGTGAGAGGATGGCGTTTCCCCCCCCCCCTCTTCTCTCCAGTAGGAAACTAACCAGTGCAGCATTCAAGCGGCACCGAAACTGCCGTTGTCAAACATGCTAATGAATATGGATGTGTTTAACAGTGATTCTGGCGATCCCCTCTAGGTTGTAATTGCGTGGATTTCGAATAAAACAAAGTCAGGATATATTTTTCATGGTTAAGTTTTTGCGCTTAATCTTCACGACATCAAATTATTACAAATGTTGGGATAATATTTGGTGCACCAGGAACTGTGGACTTTTGGCTACGAATACTGTTAAAAGAAAGTTTATTTATCATGTAGAAATAACCCGTGCCTATGTAGATATTACCTTTTTTTGTCGTGTTGATAACGATTGCATTCGCTAAGTACTTTTTACCTTTGTAGAAAGGCTCGTTCACCTTCAGGTGAAGATTTTTTTTTTTATCACGAATACTAGTATTTGAAAATATTAATGACTGAATAGTACAAGTATATTAAAATATGTAAGATCGATTGTTTTAGGTATTAAATTTTCGTATCACCATGTTTTGTAATCTTTAATTTCAAGTGTTGCGCATCGATTGCCAGGCATAAGGCATTGGAATACTAATATGCAATAATAATAATAATAATAATACAAACCATTGTTTTGTTAACATGTTGATCGCCTGTATGATATGTAGGAAACGAGGTTTTGAAAGAAATGTAAAGGTCACTTAGTATCGGGCAACGCATGTTTCTATTCAGTCCAGAAACTCTTAACATTGCGATGAATACCAAGAAAGTTGAAATTGAAAATATAGGGAACAGTTATTCTGCCGGTAATACTTTACGGTTACAAAATTTGAAGTACGACCCTAGCAGATGAACATAAATTACATGTGTTTGAAAATAAGGTTTGGTGAAGAAATACGGGACGAGAAGACTGCGTAATGAAGAATCCATTCCATCTTGGTTGCAAAATCGGGGGAAAGAGGCCGTTTGATAGACCGAAATTTCGTTTAAGGGAGGGGGGGGGGG
>JAGDQP010040751.1:0-17175 GCA_022664845.1 Lepisma saccharinum | reverse complement strand
CAAAAGTGTTCAGACCTTCTTCCGTCTCTCTAAAACCAATAAAGAGTGTTTTTTTCTATCTTTCTCAAACAGTTCTGGGTTCAGATTCCACTATTCAACGTTTTCAGTAACCAGGTATGTTTCTCCTTTTATTTTTTACCTATTCTCCAAGTATTTCAGTTTTCATAATACTAGTTTATCTACCAACTATCTTTTCTTTCTCAACATTTCCCCTATATTGAAGCTATAGTTGGCATCTCGGAAAAATACAACTGTCGGACACCAAAGTCAACTTTATAGGTTAATGTCAAGTAATATAGAGTTAAGTTTCGTTTGAGAGTAACCCATTACAAACCTAAATCCAATAAAACCACTTTCCTGATGCAATCAAAGTACGTCCAAATCAGTAAGCCAAAATAAACAAGGTGTTTATTTATCTATGTACAAGCTTTGCAAATGGGGCCTAATCAGAATTACTGGACAGTTCCGATAGCACAAGGCGATTCATCAGGAACTTGCCAATTTGTTCATGAATTACCGTAAATTGTAGATTAATTGAAATGAAGTGGTTTTGTCACTCGCGTCTAAGGCGATCGCACGTGGAAACAATGTATCTGTGCAAGTCGCGTATGAAAAAACACACACACACACACTTAACCTGACTTACCTAACCTCCAGGTGCCCTTAACCACTATTTTTGTTAAATTTCCTAATGCGCATATACATAAAAAGAAGAAGAAAAGTAAATTTTCTTTTTTTTAAAAAAAAAAGTAAAAGTAACGACGCCAGGGCTCAATCCCGGGCCTTCTGGATCAGCTTCCCTATACGTTGACCACCAGGCCAAACTGCGAATTGCGTAGTGAATGCTTGTCGGTGGTACTAATTGTTCAAGGAGTTCTGCGCCTGCGCGAGAGTGGACCGGACCCTGGAAACATGTGCTTCCCTTAGACGCTACTGTTTTGTCCAGCATATACTAACACTCTGTTTACAAATATAATATTTCTGTGCAGAAAAACTACAGAACGCCTGAAATGAGCTAAATCCATTCTCGAATTTTATCTTACGCTCTTCTGAATAGAAATCTGCGATAAGCTAATGGCATAAAGTAATCATTATGATTCGATTTTAGTTTGTAAATTGAGAGATTAACTCTACTGGTTACAGAGAAGGACTGGAGAAACCTTTAACAGGTATTGGAATATTGCCATTCCATACGAATGAGAAGTAGCTTGTTTGATATTGATGTAATCTTTAAATGCTTAAGACTTTATAGAAAATTTGACACCCTAAACGTACAAACCTTGGATCGGTCTTTTACATGTAAAGACATCTCTCGACGTCATCATAGCTTCGCTCAATCTTTCTTTTCGAATAGTACGTTATATTAGTCATTGATTTTTTGTTTCTTCATTCAAACATTCGGAAAAAGAATTTTGTGGGTACTTATTACATTTTCCAGTGATCTATTACATTACCCATTGTCAAAATTAATTTCTATCAGTTCAACTGTAATTTACTAACAGCACATAAAGTCAAATCATGTCTTTCAAGTAATTCAACGAGATCATTTTGTATATCAAGCGGTATGAAGTTCCCATTCAAATATCTCTGACGCAAAGTTTCTGTTAAACAGCACAGACCCTCAGCTTCAGTGTCCAAAGGAAAGGACTGATGAATATGAACTTCCACTATGTTTTGGATTCATAGAATTTGAAAAGGCTTTTGATTCGGTCTCCTTGGCAGCAGTGCTTAAATCACTTGAACATCAAGGCATCGAAAGTGCATCACGTTACTGCGAAACATCGACTTGACTGCTACATCTGTCATTAGACTAAATCAAGAAAGTGAAAAATTTAAAATTGGAAAAGCAGGGTAAGGCAGAAAGATTCAATTCCTCCAAAACTGTTTTCTGCGGTCCCGGAGAGAGTGTTCCAAAATTTAAACTGGGATTATAAAAATTAATGGCGAATATCTTCATCACCTACGATTCGCTCGTGATGTAGTCCTGTTTGCTTCAAGTGCAGAAGAACTACAAACCGGAATGGAAGAACTGAGTAATGAGAGTTCGAAAATAGGACTTAAAATTAATTTATGTAAAACAAAACTAATGTTCAATCAACACGATGAAAAGAAGGAAATAAAGATTAGCGGAGAGACAATAGGCATAGTTGACGAGTATGTTTACCTAGGCTAGCTTAAAACATCGAATGCCAAGTTGACGGATGAAATGATGGAAAATGGCGTGGAGCTCATTTGGGAGACTACACTTTATTTTCAAAAGCAAAATACTAATGTGAAGCGTAAAGTGTATAAACAATGTGTCTTACCTGTGATGATGTACAGTTGTGAAACTTGGACATTGAATGCGCAAGCGACTCTAAGATTAAGAGTCACACAAAGATCAATGGAGAGATGCATGCTAGGAATAGCTAGGAGGGACAGGAAGATAAATAAATGGATTCGCGTACAAACAAAGCTAGAAGGTGTAATCAAGACTACGAAGAAGATGAATTGGAGATGGGCCGGTCACATAGCTAGACGAGCAGATGGAAGATGGACGACAAATGTATAGTTTCTTCCATATCATAAGAACCTTCGTCCCTTGTCTGAAACAAAATCTTTTAACAACCCACAGGGCACGTGCTTCTAACCGCATCGTAAATATTAACAGACGAATGACGTTGCCAACCTCCATAAAAACAAAATTACTTAATTCCACCAAAAATAAACGCTTCGTCAAAACTTCATTAAGAAATATAAAGTTGATCTGAATAGGTTTGTCAGTAATGCTTGAATTGTAATCGAAAGGACCCAGATTCGATTTCCGGTACCGGCGAACCCGACTGATGTTTTCCGTTTTCCCTCGGTAATATGACGATAAATGAGTCCTAGTGATTGTTGTTGTTATTATTATTATTAGAGATATTTTACATAATCTGTATAAAAATGTGGCAGAAACAGGAAATAGAGTCTGGAGTGGCTACCCCGCTCCCCAACCGAAAAAAGTTCTGGCCAATGATTTACATAATTAGACGACTTAATTATATATGAATTTTTGAATTTAGTTTTAAGGCTTTTAGGCAACTTTGGTTTAGGCCGGATTCTTTATTAGCCTGGTACATGGAGACTACACCAAGGCCTTCTTACCTATTGTCTAAACGTGCCCTTTTTATATTTTAAAAACCATAAAGTTACAAGTTTCTGTAGGCAAATTTATTTCCAATATTATTATTCTAATTATTAGGATGTATAAATATTAAAAGTTTAACTTGACAAAATACTAAATATAATAAAATATAATATAAAATAAAATAATAAACTAAAATAAGGAAAGAATTTAATATAATATACACATAATAGTAATGATAATGATAATGTAATCATAACTTGTACATATATTGTTTCATAAATAAAATGTACACTTACCCAAGAAAAGTAAAATCACAAGCTATTGATGACTGAAATTTATGTAAATCAAAATATTCATCTTAATATATTAACATTCTATACTTTAACTATGAAACTGCATCTGTTCCTAACCAGAGACAACCCCAGAAAGACCGCCCTATCTTTCAGCTCTTTGTATCAGTGGCGACTCGTGGCATAAATTTTAGGTTCTATCAACACACTCCTACAATTCTTGCTCACAAATATTCATCCTGGATTTTTTGACTTACCGATAATGACACTCATCGATATAATAAGATGTTGACTAGCTTTCTAGATGAGGCTCAAATAATACATATTCATGCCAATTTACTTAATGCATATCAAAATAACAAATGAAATGGTGCTTCACTAACTTTATCTCACGAGCCGCCACTGCTGTTTATCTGTACACTATATACATTCAATTATGTTATCTTAAATCAATTAATATATATAGAAAGATAGAAATACATTCAATTGAGCAATCTGTAAATCTGGATATGAACATGAACATGAACATATCCTCCCATTTCAGTACAGATAAGGCCACCAACTCTTTTTCGGCAATTTTACATTTATTTCCACCTTAATACATCTCTTAATACAGACCGGGTGACGTTTCGTCCAAAGACATTTTGTCCATACGACATTTAGTCCAGGGACATTTAGTCCATAGACATTTCGTCCATTGACATTTCGTCCACAAGACATTTCGTCCAACAGATTTTTCGTCCACAAGACATTTCGTCCAACGGATTTTTCGTCCACAAGACATTTCGTCCAATCGACTTTGAAAAAT
Source organism: Lepisma saccharinum (assembly GCA_022664845.1). Classification (NCBI taxonomy): domain Eukaryota; kingdom Metazoa; phylum Arthropoda; class Insecta; order Zygentoma; family Lepismatidae; genus Lepisma; species Lepisma saccharinum. Next base: position 12,968 of record JAGDQP010040751.1, on the reverse strand, counting down.
CCGTTGGACCAAAAGTCGATTGAACAAACTGTCTCGTGGACGAAATGTCTTGCGGATGAAAAATCTGTTGGACAAAATGTCTTGCGGACGAAAAGTCAAGTGGACGAATTGTCTGTGGACGAAATGTCTGTGGACGAAATATCGCGTGGGCAAAATTTCGTTGGACGAAATGTGGTATCACCTTTTCATGGGCATCTGTCCAAATCCATTTCTCACCTTTTCTTAAAAGTTGGTAAAAGGGAGACATAATATTGGCATATTGGTTTATAAACTTTTCTCTCCAGTTGCATATCATAGTCCATCGTTGTAACTGGCGTTTGCTAGATGGCCTAGGATATTTGATAATTGCATCGTTCTTATGCGGATCGATAGCTATACCATATCCATTAATGATGTGTCCTAAGAAAGAGATCTGTGTAAGGAAAAATTTACATTTTTTAAGTTTTATAGTCATACCATAATATTCAAACGTTTTAAATATCATTTCGAGTTTCTTCACATGATCTTCAAATGAGAATGAGAAGCAACATATATCATCAACATATATTTTTAACCAGTTTTGAGTATCTAGCCCAAACAAACATAGTGTTTTATCATTGCAATAACAATCGAAACAGAACTAACCAATCCAAATGGGAGACGTCGAAACTAAAATTGGTGACTACCAAAACTAAAAGCTGTATACTGTCTACTCCTTTTACTTAACTTCACCTGAAAATATGCCAAAGAAAGGTCTAATTTTGTAAAATATTTTCCTCCAAGGTAGCTTGATACTAGATATGGCATGTCATCTACTTGAATTTTTGGGCATTCAACATATTTGTTCAAATTTCGTAGATCTAAAACTGGACGCACTGTTCCATCTATCTTGTATGCCACATGTAGCGTATTATTATGTATACTATTAGCTGGTTCTATGATTCCTCATATTAGCTATTTCTTCAATTCTTGTGCTACTGCTTCTCTTTTTGCATGCGGTAAGGCGTATTGTTTAGAATTAATAACTAAATTTTCTGTTAATTTTAAGTCATAAACAAAAGATTTATGACATCCAGGTCTTTCATTTAAAATATGTTTATATCTGATCAATAAATCTACAAACTTTGTTTGCAATTCACTATCTAAATTTTCAATACCCACAATTTTATCTTTAATTTCTTGTTTTGACGCTTGTGTTTCTTTAAAACTTTCCGACATATCCGACCAGCCCTTCTTCATTATCGAGTAGCAGATTGGCCGGTTCAACTACTCGTCTTACGAGTTTAAAGACTCATTAGGAAGCATCGCCGTCGAATTCTCATTCAGCAATATAGACTCATTCTTTTCATTTGTTGTGACTGACACCGGGTTCCTTGTTAACGCTCGATTTTCACCTATTAAAGTCCTAGCCTGATTTTCTATTGATGTCATATTTCTGGTGTTTTCACTCCTTATAGGCTGCATGGAGCATGCGTTATTCGTATAGCGATTTCTTATATTCGTTTGTTCTAAATCACGATTTCTTATTACTGTACCATTTCTCATAGGAATAGTTTGACTGTTACGGTTTTGAACATTCCTTTGATTAGCTCCATTATTTGGTTGATTAAAACGTCTTTGCCCATTCCTGTTGTTATTGGACCTAGGATTATTGCTATCATAAGAATTATATCTTTCCATAAAAGCTTCCTTCCTCTGCTCAGCCCTTTCCACATTTATCTCATCCCATTTCCTTATATAGTTTAAGAAAATATCAAGATTATCGTTAGGTAATCTGTATTAAGAAATTCATTGATTAGCCTGTAGATCTGATTCTCATAATTGTGTAATTTGGCCCAGTCAATGTACATTCTTTTCAATTTTCTCTTCCTCTCTTTAATCTTCTTTAAGCTGACGAACTCATCCAAAAAGAGCAAACAGAAATCACTGTAAGTATGAATATAAGTTCTTTCGGACTTCAACCACTCTGCTGCTGATCCTATCATGGCCTTTTCTAACAACCTAAGTTGTGACATATTGTTAAGTTTTATACACGAGATGTAGCTTGTCAAGTCACTCAGATATACAGCTGGACTATTTTCGGAAGTATCTCCATGCTATTTGGGTATGTTCAATAAATCTTTGGGTGATGGTTCTCGAGCTGTATTAGGACAAAACTCTTGCATCAAATCTACAAAATTACTTTTCCAATCTTTAACGTTACCGTCGTGAAACAACCGTCACTAGAGAATTGACTATTGGTGTCCTTGTCAGATTCTATTACCCGAAGATCTTGATTATTATTTGAATTAAAAACATTTGCCGTAGCTATATTCTTCTTACTTGGATTGTGTCGCTGCACGTCATTTATAAAACTAACAGCTTCTCGTAATCCGGCATTGGGTACACTCTTTTCTTTAACTAAACTCTCGTGCTGAGAACGCAACTGAATTAAATCTTGTTTCATTGATTCCATATTGGACTGTAAAACTAATATTTGTGTCCTTTGATCCTTCAGTTCAGCTTGATTGGTTTCAAATCTTTGTTCCCACTTATCATTTATAGACTAAATTTTGCTTTCCATGCTTTTTAGATTGTGATTGATTTCTTCTTTGTTATTTTTAAACATTTGTTTTATTTCCTCACGGAATTTCTCCTCGTTTTGAATCCATCGCACTTCTCTTTCTTGTTCCTTTTGTTCTCTCAATTGTTCTTTTTCCAATTCTTTTTGTTCTCTTACTTGCTCCTTTTGTTCGTTTGATTGTGTCCATGCTTTCAAAAAGTCCATTATTTCCTTATGCTGCTTCATTGGTCCTGCCGCTTTGTCTGACACGGGTTCTTTATCATTTCCACTACCAGATCTCTCGTCAGAAAATTTACTACTTCTTTTAGGTAATCGATCAGTCCTGGTTGTTTCTTCATCACTGGAAGAACTCATGCTTCAGTGTTCAAGTGTCGTACTGTTGGGCGCCAAATAAATGAAACGATTTTAAGTTGTCTTTCTATATATGACGTAATATATTCGTCTTAGGTATAGATAACAGCTTTTCCTTGTATTAAAATATCTCAGGGCGCATTAACTTTTGGTCCTGCTTGTATATAATAGAAGCACATAAATCCCCAGTATGCTTGTTGCCGTTATGCTCCTATACATACACATTTAATACTCCAGTGATAAGTTAGGGTGGCCGCTTTCTGGATTTTTATACCCATTGGGACTACGACTAACTCTCGTTGTATATCAACAGGAGTATATCAACGCTAAAAAGGGTCTTAAAGCCACAATATAGCGTTTAGTATCCGAAGAGAACAAAATAAAAGTAAAAAATTTAAGAGGGTTGAAACATTATATTTAATGTATAAATTTCCTCTGTCTCACAATAACCCACAGTCATTATACAAGCCGCCTGAATGTACAACTGTTTGTATTTCTTTACATTTTACTATATAAATATGTTATCATGATCTTTCTAGATGTTTTCCACTTAACAAATGCTTATTTAAATATTATTCAAACCATTTACATCATAAAATTAACTTTGATACTTTAAAATAACATTAATTAATCATTTAAACATCGTAAACATCGCTCTAACCGACAGTAACGCCATCTCTCGACCTGCTTGGTTCCAGATCGAAATATCTGAAGTTAACATATACCGTGACGCCATTCTTACGTCAGTTTATAGAATATACTTAAGTTGCTCATTGCTTCAAAATGGCTGCCATATGTCCAAAATTGTCCAAAACTCTATGAAATCCATTTCTACTGACATTATTATGTTCATTAACGTTCGAATATTGAAATAGTAATGTAATAACAATATATAATATACAAAATGTATCTGAAATACAGATCTGAAAGCCCTTTGGCCATAACAAAGTCCCTCCTTCCCTCTCTGAAAGAGAGAACTAGGAATGGTGTGTGAGAAAGACGTAAGAAATTCGGTTCTATACGTAATTTGTGCTTTAGTGTTTGTGAACTGCTTTTTCATCACCTTCGATTAATGCAGTATAACATTTTTGAAATTAAGTAGTTTTAAGTTTAATTGACGTTGTTAGCTTTAATTATTTATGTGCAAAACGGAAAACCTTCGTTTGGCCTGCACACAACGTATACGTCTTCGTACCGAATCTATGCTCTGTCTTGTGTTATTTTGCTTTAGATTAAAGTACAAATTTAGTAACTTAGCACTGGCGCAGTTGTGGTAAAGTACGAAGATGTCGAGTATGCAGTTTCAATTTGACAAATTAGATAGATGTTAATGAACCAGATATACAGAATTACTTAGAACGATTCGAATTCTTCTGCCATGCACATAAGATTGCAGATAGGTAACAATTAAGTTTATTATATGCAGTTATGGGTTCAGATGCATACGATTGTTTCAAGTTCACTTTTGTTGCTATTAAAGAAAAATATAAACTATTTTCGATAAGCCTCATTCAGAAAAAATAGAGCGATATCCTTATCACATGATTCATCAGTCAGAATTAGAATCTGCAGAAATTTATAAATAAAATAAAAAAGCAATGAGATGTGGCATGGGCGGATTTAGGAGAGAGACCCTGGAGGGGTGGACGAGAGTGACATTGGGGGGAAATTATTTTAAAAGGTATCGTTTAGAATGCAACATTTAAAGTCATTCTGAAACGACTGGGGGGCAATACCCCCCATGACTCCCATAAATCCACCCATGAGATGTGGTTATGGAAAGTACATAAATGTAATACTCAGGGATCAGTTTGTACTAGGTATTCATGACGATTCGGTCAGAAAGCGTTTATTGGCACAACCTAAACTTACGTTTCAAAGAGCCATAGAAATTGTTCAAATTGCTAAACAGGTATCGGTTGATGTCGACAAAATGAGAAAGCAAACCACTTCAATAAAGTATGTACATAGGCTAAACAAATTAAGTGAATCGGGATATAATCAGAAAAATAGCAATGCAGAACATTTTACTGGCTCTCGTAAGATCTGTCCAAGGTGTCATTATGCACATTCATATGAAAGGTGCAGAGCCTTCAATGCCTTATGTAATACTTGCAGACAACGAGGTCATTTCAGCCGTAGTTCATTATATAAAGTGAATACAGTTAAAGTAGTACTAAACGCATTAGAGTCTAATGAAAATGCTTTTGATCAACGACTCTATTAACCAGGTACATCATTTTTATGTTGATGATGTTCTATATATGGATACAGAATTTGATAGTTCAACTGTTGTAGAACCGTAAGATTTATCAGTGAAGATAGGTAAATTTGACATTAGATTTGTAATAGAAACAGGATCTTTCGATAATGTCATTCCCTTACAACTACTACAGACATTACAATATGAAATATCAATGTTTCCATGTTATAAAAACATCATAAAAACATTAACGGTTCAAGTCTGGTGGCCATAGGTGAGATTTTATTATATGTTCAAATACTTCAAAGAATTTATTCATTGAACTTCATCGTCATACGAGACACGTTATCTCAACAAATTTTAGGACGTTCTGGGTTATCTAAAGTATTTCCAGATAGGAGAAGTTCATGTAGTTTCAAATGAAGTGAACATCACCATACACAGATTAATGAAAGAAGTACTTACCAAACGGCAAAAAATACATCAGGTGTCAAGACTAAGAGTTTAGATAGTAGTATGTCTATCGATAATTGTAGATAGCATCTTAGTTTGATTGAGGATAAGTTAAAAGAGCAACAGGGTAATATACATACGATGTTTCCGAAACAAGTAGACAGTTTACGAACATAGCTATTAGAACTTCAAACCAAATTTCATAATACTTCAACCTAAGTAATACATCACCCTTACTACCTAAGTAGACAAGTTAGTCAACCAGTTCCATTGACTTAATAGTAGATACAGACAGGGGTGGAATGCCAAATATTTTATTGGGTACACGCTGTTCCATATGTTTTCCTAGAAAAATTTTTAATCGATAAAATTCTTACGAAATATGCGTGGTTGCATAATAAACAGGAGTAGGAATTACATTTTTAAAAAACGTTTGACCTGTTTGTTATCAGTGAGAGAGAATGTAATTGGTTGGATAGCGGTCATTACGTATGTTGTCTTTACTGGCACTGGAAGGCTTCTTAACCTTGCTTATTTTAATCTACCTTTATATTAGAGAATTTCTGGAAATCCTCTACTTCTCTTGGACAGTCCCTTGCGCACCCATTGCACAATTTTAGAATATTCTCGTACATTTTGGATAGAGCACGTTTAAATTAGCCTTTGAGATATCATGCCACATCAGCTCTACTTATATTATATTGGAAATATGAAGCTCCTAAGCTCCTTTTTCCACATTTCCAGCAGCTTGTGGCTCCGAAACGCGGCGAAATCTCCTCTCCGACCACTAAGTCTTTTCTTCTTAGGCATTTTTATGTCATTTTTTCAAGTTTGTCGGTCAAATTCTTTATCCTACATGTACACCATTGAACTTTCCTGGTTGAATCTATGATTCGTGATCAGTAAATAGTCGGTTATTTTTGGCTTAATAATACACCGTCCCGAAAATATTTTCATTACATTTCTGCCCTACTCGCCGATTCGACTGCTAACTTTTCAATATCTTCTTGCTTTTGACTTCCAGATTTACAAATCAATTGAATGACATTTCGAATCAGAATGCTTCTTGATCCTATGGCGGAGTGAAGCTAACTCAGTACTTCTCTTTGCCCTTGTCTCCAATGCGCTTGTCTTTTAGCACAAAGCAAAAACCTTTGTCTTTTTTTCACCTTGAAGTATTCTTCATTCTCTAATTTGCAACATTAGATACCGGAATGTGACATATTGGAATTCCACGACCCCCCCCCCTTACCGTGAAGGATGACATTTTATTTGTGTGCAACCCATATTCATATGTCATGCTTTGCTTCCCTTCTATCACAGTTCGAAGTTGACAGGACAGGACTTTCCGAACACTTTGTGCCATGCTGAAACACGACGGAACTCATAAACGTGTTTACACTCCAGCCTGCTTTAGCTCCTCTTTAGTCTGCTATATATATATATATATTTACTTCATAGAATATACAATTTCCTGATTCGATTTTGCTGCCAGTTTGAACGAAAATTTACTCTATCCAATTTAAATCAATGCTTTAATATAACATTTGCTTCAAAATCGAATTAGAAACTAGTATATTATATGAAATGAAGTAAAAATTTAAAAATAAAGTAAAATTGAACTTTGAAGTATTTGTAAACAATCTCCTCATTTCTCTTGCAGATTGCAAAAGGTTTATAATTCATTCATAATCGAATAAATCAATTTGTATCGTCTCTTTCATTTTCTGTTTCCCTATTGGGTTTCAAACAGATGAGTATACGGCGTGTACCCACCGTGTACCCAGCGTTGTTTTTATATTTAGATAGATACACGCTTCCTTCTAAAATTTTATAGTGGGTACACGCCGTGTACCCGCGTGTACCCTCCATTCCACCCCTGGATACAGGCATGTCGCTTGAAAATAGTAAATCAGTTGAAATTAGAGTCCTGCAAACCCAGGCCCACACCGACCCGTGTAGACCACAACCCGGTTTTGTTCTTTCTTTCGTTTTTCTATTCTGCTCAATTTCCTGGGCTTTTAGGCCAATTACCTAACAAAAAACATCGGCCGGGGATCACCATACCAAATATTTTTCCTTTAATTTAATAGTAGCAAGTTTATTTTAATAGTAGTGGTCTGCACGGGCCGATCAGACTGGTTTGCAGAACTCTAGTTGAAATGATGTCAGATGTACCACCACATTCTAAAATCTTGAACAAGTAACGGTACAACTAAAGTTAAAGCATAAAGAATTAGCTCAATATTTAAAAGAAGGACTATCATACTTCCATGAAGTAAGATTACAGGACACTCTCATATCTTTCTCAAAGTCATTACACCTCGATCTTGAAAATGTTATACTTTTTAATAATATTTCAGCAGTTCTATTTCACCAAGGTCGACTTATCGAGGTGGTGTAAACATATTATAAGTTAAATATATATTAATCTGGTGACATTGTAGCCATTAAGGTACAAGACAGACTTCATGCAGCATTGGAAATTTTGTCGGAACAAAGTGTCAGTTCGGTAGATCATACTCAACAATTAACTTTTAATAGTATAGCTGCTGAGTCCAGACCAGACGAGGCACGTTAAATAACAGTAGAACACAACACGACAGAAGAAGGAACTGAGAAAGAAGATATAAATAGCTTTAAATTAGTAATAAAATGTATCAGTTAAAAGATGAAGAAGGGAGGAATCATAAGGTTCAATCTGATGATTATTTTACTTATGAACCGTATTCCACAAAAGAGTCAGTCGAATGGACCGACGTCAATAACATCATCAATAACACCAGTTGAGGTTTCAAGAGAAACATAATTGGGAACATGGAGAACAACAAAGCTATATATATATATGTTGGATGAGCTCCTGCGTAGCCTAGTCGGTAGCGCACTCGACTTCAGTGCGAGTGGTCCCGGGTTTGATTCCCGGTGGGGATTCAAAAATTTCGGTGTTGACGCAGCATCGTGAGGACAATTGGGGAGCTGCTGTGAATAAAAGACAGTAGCGATCACAGTGAGAGCTTCGGTTCTTCTCTCCCAACCCGTCTGGTCAACGTGGGAGCAGTAGACCAACTCCTCCCTTCGGGGAGAGGCCTCATCCACTAGTGGATTGAATATGGCTGTGATTTATTATTATATGTTTGATATTAGTACACCTGCGGATATTAGTATATTAACTTAACTTTACAAGAGGACGAAGGCTGTATTGCCTAAAGGGCAACGCAATTTCAAAAGGAAGAGAACAATAAATAAAAATCAAATCAAAATGTTAGGTGAGGATGAGCAGTTTGTTAAAACATTAATTGAATTGGATGCCTTACATGTACAAGACAATTTGGCTTTTCAACCTTCTAGACAACTAATTAAGGAAATGCTTGCTGAAGATAACAGAGATTTAGCTATGGCGTACTTAGTACCCTATGGAGTTGATTTTAGCCATATGAAAGGTGGAGCATGTTAAGGAGTAGAACATCCGCGCTTTTGAATTAAATAGAATATTGGAACAAAACGGTTTAGAGACATCACCATGTGCTACTTCTTACCTGTTTTCGTATGACTTTTGAATAATAAATAATCTTAATGTCTACGGTTTGTATTTGTCGATTGATGATCGCTTGATGTAATTTTGGATTGAATATGCGATCTAGTTGTCCAGTGCCATGGTTTGAAGTATTTGGTTTTGTGTGTACTTTGGATGATAATAGTGTATTGATTGAATTGAATATGTCGTAAAGTCTTTTCTGCATAAAGTAACCGCATCTGTACTAATCTTAAATTTGATCTATGACTGCCAATATATCAGTTTAACGTATACATCTTCGTACCGAATCTATTCTCTGTCTTGAGTTATTTTGCTTTAGATGAATGTACAAATTTAGTAACTTAGCAGTACACACAGTAACTTCTCTAGACATGGATTCTCTTTGCTACCCATCATCGACAAGTAGCCCACTTGCACTGCGGCCTAGGATTTATGCCTAAAATCTGTGCCTCTACTTATAATAGCGCATAATTTTTATGTGCCCACGTCGGGCGTTCTTGACGGAATTTTGCTACTTATTGGTATACAGATTTAGTTGGACGTTGTCCATTGTCTTCATGATTATATATTATTAGTTTGAAAATTTTCAATTGTGTCAAGCAAGCGAGATTTGAACCCAAAACCTTTCGGTTTGTAATCTGCCACTCTAATCACTATAGGCATTTTCTGAGTTACTAATACTATACTGTTCCTTTTATTTTGTGAAGATACATTGCCGGGCAGTTGCCGTGTCGGGTATTCGCCATCGGTCCACCGGCGGACAGCCGTTGTATCGGATATCCGCCAGAGAACATCCGGACCAGCGGAGCGTTAGAATTTTTGGTGGTCCGTCAGCGGGTGAGTAGGACATTTGGCGGCTATATGGCTGTTGTTGCCGCCAAAATACCGCCTTGGCGGCCGAGAAGCGGCATTAGTCTAATTCTGATGGCGGCCGCCGTCATTTTGCTCATGTTTTATAGATTCGAATTCAATACTGGAGTGGCTCACTGAATCCTCTGTTAGAGCTATGAAGGCTGCTTCGTTGATTTTTCTCTCCCGTCCCGTCTCGTCAGATTATGAACAACATCCCGCACAGCGCAAGTACATTTCTAATGGACTTCCTGGATTCTTAGTAGGTACCCACTTGAGATCCGACTATGAACAGAATCGTACCGTACCGTACATAAAATAGATGCCCCCATTGCATCCTTGTCCATTATTAGTGGTCAGTTAACGATCTACTCTCCACTTTTTCGATTTTTGAAAATTATGGAAAACGAAGGACAATATTACAACGTTTGAAAGTAGACATAATGTTGAATAGGGAATTCTGCGATATGAAGCAAAATGTGTTTAAAATAATTCGTTTCCAGCTGAGTTTAACAGTCCAACTTCTCAGCTGGAAATGGATTCTTGAAGAATACCTACCCAGAGTCCCATTTGGATGTCCGATGGATGTCCCTTGCCTCCATTGAATATCCTGTGGACACGAAATGGATGCTATCGCTACATCCAATGCATGTCTATATTGGACGTGCTAGTGCAATGTGGAGTATTAATGTCTTCTGGAATCGGTTATTGGAAGAAGGAAATAAACGGCGGAAGTCGTTTCTTAGTGTCAAAAGTCCCTCAAGGAATAGATTCACGGTGTCAGTGGCAAGATACAAATTGTGTATTGTATAAACAATTTCTTGTTTCGAACTGGCGTTGTGTATCTATTAAATAAGCATAGTTTCACTCAAAAATAGGCCCTTTCCATTTTTGGCGTTTATTTCGTTCTTCCAACTATACCGATTCAATTATGAGAAGAAAATTCGAATCCAAATTGCATGATCAACTGGAGTTTGTTTAAGTACATATATTATAATATACCGTATCTTTAAACATTGAGGACAACGGCACACTATAGACAAAAATAGGATCTCCATTAGATGACCACCTTTGGATGTTCAAATTTGGATCTCTTTAGGATGTCCAGTTTTGGATATGTTTTCGTCGTCCATTGGATAGCCCATCTGAGATCTTTTGGGGATAATTCTGAACGTGTTTTCGTTCTTCATTGAATGTTCAATCTTGGATCTCTTTGGGGTGACCATTTCTATGCGTGTTTTCGTCGTCCATTGGAAGTGCAAACTTAGATACCTGTTGAATGACCAGTTTTTATTCTCCATTGGATGTTCAATCTTGGATCTCTTTGGGATGTTCAGTTTTAGACAGAACATAACATTCATGGGATGTTCTTTGGATAAACATTGTTGGATTTGGACGTAAATAGAATGCTCCGGTACAATTTTTGGACGTCCTTTGGATCTCCTGTGCTGTGAGGGATATTGCCAAGTTTTGCGACTTTAAATAGGCTCGCCACATGCACTATGACCCACCCAGAATTTTTTTTGGATATCCGGGATGCTAGTCTGCCTTTGTTTAGAAGGAAAAAGGAAGGTCAGGAATGCGGCATATTAAGATAATCTAACTCTTTGGCATTTTGTCATAGTAAGACAATTTGTGAATAGAATTACTCTGCGTTGGAAGTCATAAAAGTAGTAGCGTTACCTGACAGCAGTGCTATGTATCATACATGGAATCAAGCACGTAAAGATCGATAAAGAACCTTACCAAAGCGTTTGCTGGCAGATCTTGGCTTAGCGTAGACGGTACAGCACAAGATCGATGGCCGGGGTTCGATTCCCGCTCGGGTCACCTTTTAATGTTTTGGGGTTAGTAAATCTCTTTGAAAACTGCTAGATTTCAATTATCATTTTCCAGCTATAACATAAACTTCATTAACGTTGTATGCCTAGGGACTGGAAAATTAGGGAAGCAGATCATAATCAAATAAAATGGAATCAACGTCTGAAAGTACGTAGAATATAAAAAAGTTACGAAATAATAATTTATCAAATATAAATTATTAGTGAAACAATAATTGTTATTGATTTTTATTAATCTTTTGACAACCACATACAATATAGCCCCATGGGCACTGACTGTCTGACCCATTCATCATTATTCCCAGAACAAGCTGCTGAACTAAAAACACCAAATCTGGTGTGAGCGTACATCATCACTAGTATGTGTAAAGGGAAAAATCACAAATTTTGAAAACTTCGCCATCTTGGATCCCTTATTGCCGCCCAAAACCATTGTTGTATATAATACACAGAATAAACCGCTGGGGGTACTGAAGCCAAATTTGGTTTGACGGTACATCATCACTAGTAGGTTAATAAAATATTACAAAATGTATCCAAAGACGCTATCTTGGATCCGAAATGGTGGACTCAAAAAATTTTACACACCGTTTGAGCTAGACATACGAAATTTGGCATAAAAGTATATCATCACGGAAAATATTACAACGTTTTGAAAAATCACCATCTTTAATCCAAAATGGCCACTCCAGAACCCATTTTTCAAACCACTGAAGCTAGAGAAACGAAATTTGGTATGAAGGTGCATGACCAAGAGTAGGCTATAATAAATGGGGCAAACCTCCCCTATAGGGGTGCAATCCCCACAGGGGCCTAGGGGACAGCGCTCCCAGTGAAGCAAAGGGAAGAAAGTTATATTATTAGAATAAACCACTAAATGAAAAGCAAAAGATAGAATGATCGTGCAATGTTGTTTTTCACAAATCTAACCTCAATAAAAGAGAAATTGGAAGACATGGAATGTATGTTTTGTTTGGCTCCAACTAGTGGAGAGAATTAGTCAGCAAGTTGAACAAAACGATATTCAAGTTCAGAATGTTCGACATCAGAAGACACTGAAGCATCTATAAGTTTAGCGCCTGACGATGAAACCGATTTTTAATACAATGAATTGATTTGTGGTTGTAATTATAAGCATTTGCAAATATATTTATTAACTATTAGTCAATTTACATTCAATCAGGAATCATTTAT
>JAGDQP010040750.1:0-13406 GCA_022664845.1 Lepisma saccharinum | reverse complement strand
ATACAGCGTAACTCGTTTATAACGACATCGGTTGTAGCGACACCTCGCCGATAGCGTCATGTTTTCTGTAGTACCAACACATTCCTCGTAAGGAATGTGTTTTTTAACCTCGCTTAAAGCGATAAACATAAATGCGTCAACTTCATATAATGTCATTTTAAATCTCAGTTTAGAGTACTTTTTTCCAAGAACCTGTTTGTCTTGTCTCTTCGGGGCTATTTTTCTAGAGATTCCTGATCTAAAGGACAAATCGCTTCAGTCATAAATCATCATTTCCGACCCACTGTTCAGCTGCGGAAGAAAGGAAAATCATATTGCCAAACTTTAAATGAAGGAAATCAACTTTCCTTCTTCCTCCTTCTCTCTCCCTTACAGACCATTCCTTCTTATTTTTAAACATCACTTCTCGGTTTCACTATGAGTACCTGTGTGCGGGGGAGATAGGGGCGCTTGAAGTAAGGTAACACGCGCGCCGCTAATGAGATTGTCGCGGTAAGCTAAAGATAAGTAATAGTGTTTTTCAAAACTATTGCTGTTTGACCTTGAGAACTCGAGGTTGTGGCCAGAGTTTCTTTACCCTTCTGTCAATGACCCTCTGCAAATGTTACAGGGAATCTCCAAATATCATTTTTACCCTCGGAGGGTCAGTAGTATACCTTTAGCCCCGCTACACACTAGCAAGTTCAACAGCCGCAATTCAACTGCAGAAAAAATATTAACCTATGATTTCTTATGAAGCACCGCATCCTTGGCAATTTGATCGCAGCTGCAGGATTTACCCGCCGAGAGAAATGAAATGTCTGGAATTTCGACGGCGATTTAAGGAGGAGCAAAATAAATCCATGTATTCTTACGAAGCACCGCACACTAGGCGGTTTAGTGGCGCGATTTTTAACAGGGTTGACAGTTGTTTTCATTGCCAATCTCTTTCTGTCACGACATATGAGCAACTGAGTAAGGAAGAAAATAATCAGGCATAGACCTATAATTTATCGTTGTTTTAAAAATGATTTAGAAACTGATCCCACAGTTTGATCAATACCGAATGGCAAAGATCTTTTGCTTCTGTTTGATTCATTTTGTGATCAGGTGTCAGAACTGAGAAAGAATTCTTTGCCTCGGGTAAGGAAGCAAGCAAATCTGTTTCTCTCTCTTTCTCTCTGTCTGTTCTTTGGTTCATGTGAAGCCCGAAGCCCGATCCTTCCTTTCACACCTGCTATTTAAACGCTCATAGGTTGTAGGGTCTTTCCTTTAGGTAGTTTTCCTCTTCTCTTTTTCTTTCCTTTTCCCTTCTTTCTTTCTCTCTCTTCTTTTCTTTCATGTGTGTTCTTTTATCAGGCCTTGCTTAGCTCTATTTCAATTTTGTAATTATCGGTTTTCCGGCTATACTGGCTTTCGAAATTAGGGTTCGATCTTCTTTTCAAGTACATGTGATGTTCTCTCAGTCATAAGAGTTTGTAGTAGTGTGGTTCAGTGTTGGGTTTGGCTCACTTGTGTCTCCCTTGTTTAAAATGTTTTTTTTGTTGTTAGTATTGTTGTTCATTAGTTATTAATAGAGCCTATTCAGTTTCGTGTCTCAGGTTCTATTGTTTCTCCATACAATTTCCCCTCCAACGGGTCTCCAAACTGTATGTATGTGGAGGGTTCTGGCTTCGTTCTATCTTCTTGGTTATTATTTGGTTTCTATTCTAGTATGTCCTGTTCCTGCATTGTCATTTTTACTGGATTTGTTGGCTTGTATACTGTTCAGGCAGTGGTCGTCTTGTCATTATTTTTATTAGGATATTATAAACTTAATAATAATTATTATTATAATCTTGGTAAAAGGATTTGTTCTCTCCGTTTCTGTCACTTCGTTTTTGATCAAGTAGTTTGTCAAGACTATATATTGTTGGAATTTTGACGTCACCTGTCCTGAGGCCATCCTTGTGGTACTGAGGTCATCTGTTGTATTATTATTATTTAGTATTGGCCCTAGTGGCGATAGTATTGGTGCTATTTTATTAGGTTTTTATTTCCTCTTTCTAGTTGTTTTATGGTCGGTTGTTCCCCACGAAGGGGGGGGGGGATTTGGCCGCTCGCCTTCTAGTTTGATAGTTGTTTAAAGGATGAATCTATTTGCTTCTCCGTCTTGGAGCCTCCTTTTTCTTGTAACTAATGCTATGCATATCATTCGTGTGGTGATAATCATCTTGTTTCTGCCAAAACTGAAAGCAAACTGAACATGGAACAGGTGTAGTATAAACCGAGCAACCAAATCGCTTACACAAAAATGTACTGGGATCTGGTCACGCGGTTGAATCGCGGCGGCTGAACCGCTTGGTGTGCGGCAGGGTTTACTAGTTTAAATGTTCAGCTTAGCTAGAAAAAAGAAAAGCTTTAACTCTGGAAGAAACAGTACGTGAAATTCAGAATGGAAGACAAAAAGCTTATTTTTGTCGTGAATTTAGTCAGATTAACTTTGCTGTTCCGTGTAATTAAATACCGTACTCCATTTTACGGTATGTCATCTTTTACCATCTTACACACTGAACTTTAACATAAAGTACGGTACCTTATGTTGTATATCGACTTTGCACTGTTAATGCCAGGTTTTCAAGTGAATACAATCTAAACTAGGCCTAATTAAGTTTGTTCTGCTTAATTTTCCATCTTACTCGACTGATAGCATAAAACTCGGTTACAACGACACTCGGTTATAAGGACACTATTTTTCATATCCCTTCGATGTCGTTATAACCGAGTTCTACTGTACATGCTATTTTTATGTGAATAAAAGGACGTCTTGTATGCTTACTAGAAATACGTTCTCGATCGATTCCTCAAATAATGAACTCAATACATTTTTGATACTGAAAAGGATGTTCTGGCAGAACATTATTGTTTACATCTCAGAGTCGAATTTTCTTGAGTATTCAAATCAAAAATACTTCAAAATAGGAGTTTCCACGTTCTATATGCTAATAAGTGAGAAATTGCAGTTGAATATAAATGTCAATAGGCCACCTACTGAAATTGATAAACTCTATTTTTGTCAGTGCTTCTGCGCCTATAATTAATCTCAAGTCTGAGAATGCTAAAAAGAAGTAACGAAAAAAATGCTTTCTTGTTCAAGTGCTTTGGCTTTTTCTATCCAATTCAATTCATCAAAACAATTCCATAAAGTCATATAGTGGTTTCTTAAGATCATGTGGAATCGAATCTATTTTATTCAAATCCATGCTATTAGCACCTGCAATATAGTCAGACACGTGAAACCTGAATGCTGGCCCACAAATTATAAATAATAAGACCATTGCGAAAGAAATATTTCTGTATACCACATCGCAACAGTTTCGATATGTTTAAGCATAGCAAGAATAAAATATAAGAAAAGAACTCTACTTGAGTTCCGATAGAATGGAAATTCTCGGGTTTCTTAACAAAACCCTTTAACATTCTATTCAGTCATTAAACTGTTTTGCACGTAAAGATGGTGATACTATTAGTTTGTTTTATTTTCATACACTCATTAATGCGAATATTAACAGTAATGTATCAAATTTTAGAAAAGACGTTCTCTACTATTATGCAAAGGAAAGTCGAATATCGGTTATCGAGAAATTATGTATCGATCAATCTTTATTAATGACCATTATTATACAAATTTTTTCTAGTAGACAAATTGCGATTTTAAGTATCGAGATGTTAATGTGTAAAACCTTTGCTCTATAGCAAGAATATAAGCATAAATTAAATAATAAGATATTAAAAAATAAAAAGTAATATTATTTCGTCTATGATATAAGTAAAAAACAAAAGCTGTTCATAAATAAGAAAGGAATAAGTTTTGAAGGAAGGAATTTAGGGTTTAATACTGGATATTTGAGAAGCTTTATCTACCGGGCTATCCCATAAGTAATGTCGTATGTGCGATGGCCGCTGCAATGACGCCATCTGACAAGCGAATAGTGAAGTAGACGCACGTGCCGTAGCTGCGTCATATATGGTACAAGGAGAACTCCTTGATTGTGCAGCAGTATGTACAAGGAGAACGGTCTACTCCACGATTGGGAAGTGTGACTTGTGTTTGACCATGGTAGTGTCGGAGGACCCCATACAGCATGTCATGCTATATGTATTTCACCAGGAACATCACCAGTGCAGCGGCACGAAACATCAATGCCGTATATGGTAAGAGTACTGTGCCAAAGGTCGTTAAAGAGGTTTCGGTCTGGGGACATCAGTCTCACCGATAAGCCACGAGAAGGGAAACTTGTGCAGCTGGACAACGATGCAAACCAGTGCAAACTATTGAATAACTGGCCAGCGAACTCCATGATCACCCATTCGACCGTTCGTCGCCATCTACAAGGTCTTGAGTACTTGTCGAAATTCGAAAAATGGGTATCCCATGCATTAACGCCTCAACAGAAGTACTAACGAGTTGACATCTGCAGTTCCCTACTCACCCGTCACAGACATGAGCCATTTCTGGACAGAATTGTGATAGGGGATGAAAAGTGGGTCCTCCACAGTAACATTACACGAAAACGGCAGTGAATATCTAAAATGGAGGCTGCAGGAACTGTGCCAAAACAGTATCTCCATCCTGCAAAGTAATGTTGAGTTTTTGGTGCGATATCCGTCGGATAATCCATTTTGAGCTCTTGCCATGTAAACAGACCACCAATAAAAATGTCTACTATCAGCAGCTTGAACGTCTACTGACTGCATTGTTGGAGAAACGTTTTGCTCTGTTTAATCGCAAGGGTGTGCTCATCCACGGTGATAACACGCTCCCACACACGGCAAGAAGGACCTCTGCTAAGATCGATGAATGTGGCTGAATAAACTTCCCACCAGGTGTTCTCACCAGATCTTGCACCAACAGACAGTCTTTGTCGCAGCCTGCAAAACCACCTTTCCGGGAAAACACTGCAAAATGAGGCTGACATGCGACGAACAGTGACCCAGTTCTTTGACTCCAAAACCGGTGACTTATTTCAGCGGGGGATTCAACAACTGGTTGACAAGTGGTGTGTTGTGAAGTCCGATGGAGACTATTTTCCTGACTAACGGAAATGTTCCAGTAAGTTATCGTTCTTTTTCTCATGGTGCTAGAATTCCACATTGCTTATGGGTTAAGCTCATAGGAGAGAAAATAGTATTTTATTCTTATTTCAAAATTTGGTTTAGTTAGTCCCATTATATAAAAACATGTTAATTCGTTATTTTTCATTCGTTGGTTAAAAATATATTTCTTGGAGGGAACAAACAGAAGATTACAGTTAACATTATTTACGATAACAATCGAAACAAAACGTTTTTAAATGTTGATGTTAGTACGTTTTTATTTGTGTTTCCACAAGTAATGGCGCGCGCGCACAAACACACACAAACACGTCTGGTCAGCGTGAGAGCAGTAGACCAACTCCTCTCCCCGGGAGAGACCTCATTTGGTAGTGGATTGAATATGGCTGTTAATTATTATTTATACAGCACTTGAGCCCTTTTTTGCTTTTGAGAGGACGTGTCTCGGGTTGGCTTCGTAAATAGTTGATCACCCTAATAAAAGAAGCCAGTGCCGCATCTAGAAATTTTCGTATGAGGAACAAAGTTAAAATTTGCCGCATTTTTTTACTGCCCTTTCGCCGCCTTTTCCCTTGTTTTTTAGACAAACAACACGGCCGGCCGACGCGACGGCCACAATATTGTCTCGCATCACGTAGTGTACTTTTGTTATCATCTCTGAAGCCTGTCGTGGAATCGCTATTAGTAACTCCAGTAAGGCAGTAGACCACCTACCTATCTGACTTGAGTCGTGGTTTTGAAGGTAGGTTGCATGGAATAACATTAAAAATGTCTTAGCGCGCCGGTATTGAAATGATGAACACGTTTAGGTTAATTTCAATGTAATAGGCAATTTTATTCCATTCTTTAAGGAGCTTTTCTTTTTAGCTGTTTGATGCCTCCTAAACGGCTAAACGTGCCCGCCGGGGAGCTTGGTCCCTTTTACCACCCCCTTAGATCCCGCACTGAGAGAAGCACCGTTATTCATCGAGGGTTGCACTTTGCAGAGACCCGTGCATCGATCGTAGAATTTGTTGACCAGCAGTTCTGATCTCATTTGAGGTATTTCCCTTTATAGAATATTCCTACTTTATTAGAGTCCTTTTTCGAGAATTTTCAGCGTCGTTATCTTTCCTTGATGGAATAGAGAAGCATATAACATGTTTCTTGCAAGTTTTCCTTCTGCTTTTTCTTCGTAGGGAAACTAGATCCTAGTCAAAAGAAACAAATATGTTTAGCTGTTGTAACTGAAGTTAAATATACCAAGAGATCAATGTTTTGTCCCACGACAACCACTATACAAGTATTCCAAAGCTTGCTTCTTTTAATGCCTCTGAAGTAATAAGGAAACCAGTATCAGCTGTGACTGGTTTCGTAGCAAAAGCATTAGCTTCTTCATTAAAGAAGCTAAACCTAAACCAAAACAACTTCTGACTAGAGCATCAATGAGTAGTTTATTGTTGGACGTTTTTGATAAAAGTTCACCTTGAGTCGTTGATGTAACTGTATTTATATTGAGGAAGATATCTCTTGACATTCTGTACGCAGCTTGCTCTTCATCTGTTGCTGTCAATTTACCCAGATACCTATGAAACAGAATACACTTCGACGCCTGAGGATCGTCGTATTGCCGTATATCGTATTGAATTCCTATGGAAATACGACAATATAATATCAGGTGTTGACTTGTAGCCGTAATTGGGATGATATATGGTATCTTTGTTTCTAGAGATTCACCATGTATCTGGATTTGGCCATTTGACACTATTCAGTAAATCAACTCCATTTAGTATATACTTGCAATCATGTGGATCTATCTTAGCAAGTGGATCTTCTGCACAAAAAGTAGAAACTGTAGTAGTAGACTTAGGTCCTTTCTTCATTGTGCATTAACAATTATGGAAGTTGGAGAGGGTGAGTTGTAGAATGTTCACAGTGGAAGCATTCCTTTAGGTTTTCTTAATCTTTAACAGCACAAATTATTCTGCTAAATTTCGCCAATTATTTCTGCAGCTAACTCTAGCTACCCCTGACGTTTTAACAGTTGATGTAAACGGATGAAGTCTAGTTTTCAAGGTAGAGGATTTTCAAACCATAACAGCTATATGGTATATTACAAATTCATTTACAAGTTTTGTGCTTCATCAGCACCAACAATTTACAGTACACTAATGTCTCGTTGAACCGAATTTGATGGGACCAAGGGTGATTTTATTGGACGAAAATTCGGTTAAAACGGTAGATTTACAGACAATGGTTTAGTACTGTACTACATGTTAACAAAACAAACCAAATGCCGAACAAGACGGGGATGTTAGTCGGGAAGGTTAGCGCCGACTCATAAGTGGCGTTTTTTTGTCGGGCCATTTCACGGGTCGTCGTCCGTCCATCGACTTATCGCCTAAGAATAACTATATTTTAAAGTAGACCAACCATTTTTTAAAACATAGGCTTATGCAATAATATAGTACTACAATATAATTACTATACTGTATTTTACAGAACTTTGCAAGGATTTTTCGTTCCTAACTAAGAGTATAAATACAATTTAATATCTGGAAAATGCTAATATTTTATTATTTACTGCGTCGCAATTCGGTTAATCCGGAAATTCGGTTAATGGTGATTCGGTTAAACGAGACTCGTGTAAATGTATGAACTTGCATTGTACACGACCATTTTACCTAACTAACTCTGTGGTGGCAGTTATTTGGTAATTTTGTGTGAGTTCTGACCAGAATTCTTGGTGAATGTACCATTTGCAGTCATACAGAGATTTAGGTTCCACCATGACTGTGGACTGAATATCTTGATGGTGATATCAACACCTTCCTAAATCAAGGGTTCTTTATAGTCTTTGTAATCGTTCGCTTAGGAAGCGTGGGCCGCTATGTTTGCAACATCGTAAACACTTGTCACTCTCCGATAGAATATTTTCTTTAGGGGGAGCTGAAATGTCTAGACTATGATACTTACTGTTTTACAAGTTGTTTCTCGTATTACTGCAGCTGCAGGCCTGGTCCCTGAAACTCTTCTAACGTCTGAATATACCAGAAAATCACGGAAACACTAATGTTAGTTTTAATGAGGGCTTTGTCGGTTTCAACAATGTCTCTGATTGGATTACCTTTTCCAATATCGTAATGTAGAAACCCCAAAGCACTGTAATTCCACCCTGTAAGTAGCCGGATAACGGTGGATCTAATAGATTTATCTCTTAGAGAAAATGTCCCTCTTTGACTCCTCTGTCATCCTGAGCTGTTGCGAAAGATAGAGGCAAAACTGGGTATTAAACACCAATTTTTTGTGCAATCCGTATAAAATTCCAGATAAAAAGTTAATTGCGTGGGTGTGAACGCAACATGGATATTAATCGCATGTAAATATGCTTCATACAACTCAAAGTAAAAAGTTGTGTTTGTCTTTGTATATTAACATGAAAAATAGTAAAACATATAACAGGTGTTTCAGTGGTGCTTATTACCCCGGCTTCGGGGTATTATGTACACACTTAAAATGTACACTTAAAATGTAAAACAAGCACAATATCATTAGGATATGAAAGCAATTGCTTTATAATCCTGCACCAGTACACAGTTAGGTATTTAGGATGTTGAATAACACAACAGGTCGAAATAAAATACAGATATACATAAGAATTAAAACTTCACATTAAAGGCCTTAACGTGGCAAAGACTCAGGCCAGGATACTGTGTAGGAGATGTTCGAAGGTGCTAGGCCAGCCCCTAGCCTATAGGTACAATTCTGATATTTCCCTGGTGTGACTAAGAAAAATCCCTGGAGAAACCTGTGAGGGTGGGTGGCCACTGGCACTTCATAAATTCCATTCTCTCTGGTATCCACAAGTCCCACTGACCTGATTTTTTACAATGCTTTGTATTATGCTTCATAAAGAGTTCATCGTGCCTTAATATCCACTGCACATCACATTACTTTTTAATTTTCCAGTGGCATGGAATCCACTTTGAAAATATAAATCAAACCCATGCTATGCCTTTCAGGCGTCAATTTTTGCCTCATCTGCATTCTTGTGTTTCTGCTTACACCTAATTTATTGAAATATATTTCATATTTATACTGCAATCACTATACTTAAACAATAAGTGAAACATGGTGCTTAATACCACAGATATGGTGGTGCTAATTACCCCAGCACATACATATGTCATCTTTTAATCCTGTCTCATTGTTACCAAAGTTTAGGTCTTGTGCATCTCATTAACTTCTTAGGATAGTACGCTTTGTAGTTCACAATAATACAAATTACTCTTATCTGCTTTTAATATTAAGTTTGTCATTGAAATTAATCATAATAAAGAAAAATTAAAAAAATAATATAATTATCTGTTCAGAAAACCTAATAATTTGGCGATTCGTTCACGTGAATTGATAGACACCACTGATTTAATGTTTGGAAATTTTGAATATGTACTTTCTTCTCAAAACTAGAGAACAAACTATTGATGAGCGCTAATCTACCGACAAAGGCCTATATAAAAATAATCTATAAGTTAGCACAAAAGCTATTCAATATGCACCACATTGATCATGGTTCATGAGAAACAAACCCCTTTCCTCCATTTATGATTATGTAATTAATAACGAAAATGAAACTTATCACCGTGACCAAAAGATGGTAGTCAAAACATTGTAGAGAATTATTAAAATATTTAGACAAACTACATATTCCTCTTGCGCGTTTTGATGTGCATTTGATTTTGTGTAACACAGGAGTCACCTAAAAGTATATTTGCATTGAACAATTAATTTTAAGAGGAAAAAACAATTTCCTTCCTCGCTCTGTCGCAAAAATCTCTCACAAGAAACTAAATTACTAGGTGCTGTACTAAACATTGTGAATAAAAAGTACTTCACTTAAATCTATGTGAAGCGCTCAATATTATTTTGCTTTGAATATTCAATTCTGTTTAATAGATTCTATTGGAATAGTATAAAATATTTTCAAACAATATATATTCATAAATTTGCCAGTGGTTTTTCAATCATGTACACAAAAGAATTCTGAATTGTTTAAAGTGCTGACTGAAAAAAATAAAGAATCAAAGCCATTCAAATTATTTAACAATGAGTAAACCCTGAAAATAAGTCCGAAATATTGTGTCAAATGTTAGGCTCCGTCAGCCTAGCAAAATGAATCAAAGTTCCGGAACAGTTAATTCACAAACTTACTTGATTGCTCAGAACACTCTTTTCAAGAACATGTAGTAACTATTGCCTTACAAATTTAAGATATGGAAAACATGAGTATACACCGTAAAACTCTACCTTTTAATTGTTAGTACACAATTCCAATCGTTACTACAGTACCCGTCAGTGATTCTAAAAACATGGGGGTACCACGTATTTTTCAGAGGCAGTGATGGACTCAGAGACTCATATTTTACCTTTGATTTTGTATCTATTTACCTGATCCTTCAAAACAACTAGAAGGTGAAGAACCGCTTCTCTAAACCCAACACTGGGTTTGCCACAGCATTTCAAAAATGATGGGCACAAAATTGCAACTTTGTACCAACAATTGAAAGCTTTAGTTTGTAGTGTATTGCGTGATGATGCAAGAGGTTAGGGTCTTACTGTAACATATTATAGGTTTTAGAATAAACTTTCCAATTATAAGAAGAAGTCAAAATTAATCTAAGTATTCACATGGTGTGAAAATTATCTGCTTATGAAAAACAAATTAATCTTTATGAATAAAACTTAGTGAACAGAATCAGAATTTTTTAATCAGAATCAAAATCTTTGTTCAGAATCAAGAGATGTTTATTTATTTATTTATTCAAAAAACATAACACAACAGGCAATATGCCTAATTACAGTGCTTGCGTGTACATGATAGTAATTACAAGATACAAGAAACAATCATATTACTTCACCTGCAGTTCTTTTAAATTCTTTGTACGTCATTCCAAATATATCTACATTAACTTTAGGTTCAATTTTGTTGTAGAAAGCACTCATTCTCCAAATTGGGGATTTATATATAATTTCAGTCCTTTGCTTTTTGCAATAGAATGTCCCATTATTACCTAATCTAGTTTTAGTGTTCGGAACTTGAATAAAAATTTTCGGAATTAAATCAATACAATCAATTTGATTGTGTATTAATTTGTACAGAAATATTAAATCATTTAAATGCCTTCTTCGTTCCAAAGTTTGTATATTAAAATTGCTCACTAATTCCCTGTATGATATGTATGCAGGATATAATGTGGTTTTTCTATACATTAGTAATTTCAAAAATTTACACTGGATTTTCTCTATTGCTTTAACATATTTCTGAGTGTTCGGAGTCCATATAATACAGGAGTATTCTAGCTGTGATCTCACGTAAGAGTAATACAATTTTAGAAGTGTTGAGTCAAGATGGAGATCCTTGCTAAAACGATAAATATACCCAAGATTCCTATACGCATTGTTAGTGATCATTTCAATGTGACGCCCGAAGTTTAATTTTGGATCGAAAACAACTCCAAGATCTTTAACAGTTTCAGGTTTCGATAGATTTACTCCATCAATCGAGTAGTTGTACTCAACATACTTTTCTTTCCTTGTAAAAGATATGGAATTGCACTTTTTTGTATTAATTACAAATTTATTCCTGTCGCACCACTCTTTGACATTATCTAAGTCCTTTTGTAGTTTGGCACTGTCCTCAATTGATTCAATTCTAGCGTATAATTTCAGGTCATCCGCGAATAAGAGAATATGGGAGTTCTCGATACACTCAGATATATCATTAATAACTAAAAGAAATAATAAAGGGCCGAGGTTTGAACCTTGTGGTACTCCGGACAGTGTCTCAAAATATTCTGAAATATAACCTTTAAAAATTACTGCCTGCTTACGTTTACGTAAATACGAACTTAATAATTTTATGGTTTCCGTAGAAAAATTGAAGAACGTAAGTTTGCGTAGCAAAACATCGTGATCAACCAAATCAAATGCCTTACTGAAATCAGTGTATACGACGTCTACTTGGCCTCCGTTATCTAGCTCAGTTGCAATGAAGTCAGTTACAATTGCTAAGTTTGTTGAGGTTGACCTATTTTTCAAAAAGCCATGCTGATGTGGTGAAAGAATGGAGTTTACATGATTCAGTATTCGCCTATATATAACACATTCATATACTTTTGCAAACGATGATAAAATAGATATTGGTCTGAAGTTTTCGACGTCTTTAGCATTTCCGGATTTTGGAATAGGACAAATTAAACTTTCCTTCCATTTGTCAGGGAATACACAAGTTTTAACAGATAGATTTAATAAAATATATAATGGATATTTAAGAATGTCAGCACAACCTTTTATTATATAAGGTGGAATTTCGTCCGGCCCGCAAGATACCTTAGGTTTTAACATTTTGATTGCTTCCTCAATTTCTTTCATTTTAATTTCTTTTATTTGCAACGTGTTTAAAAGTTCACATCTAGGGTTGTCTGACAAAATTTCAGATTTGTACTGGGGTGTTACAGTTCTAAATACAGATTGAAAATAGTGTGCAAAAGACCTAGATACTTCCCTGTTACTTTCTAGCTCTTTGTCTTTGTATTTCAAAGAAGTGGATGAGAGATGTTTTGTCTTACTTTTAACAAACTTCCAAAATTGCCTCGGGTCTTTATTGATACTGTATTCTGAGCTTTCAATGAAAAATTTATATGCTAAAGAAATTTCTGATTTTAGCTCTCTACGTAATATGCGAAATTTTTCTCGATGAAAAGCAACGTCTATACCAGTTTTCATTTTCCTATGGTGATATGTCTTAAATTTAATCTTTTGAATTATGTTGTAAGTGAACCAAGACGGATATTTATTACTATTGCATTTCTTACGGGGAACACATAGGCTCATAGTAGTGTACATCATTTCATAGAATTGCCCTAATGCTTCATTTACGTCATTCAAATGGGAAAGTTTGTTCCAATTTAGTCTCGACAATTCTGTATACATTTGTTCGAAATTAGCCTTCCTAAAATTAAACCCAGTAATGTTGTTATCTAGTTTCTCTTTTTTCGATTGATTATGTGGAAAGGAACAAAGTAATGCCGGATGGTGTTTATCTTCAGGAACAAGGGGGTGTTCTTCTCTAACTACAGTGACGTCAATAATGTTTGTTAATACTAGATCTAATGTGCGACCATTGACATTACGGATATTATTAAATGATTCTAAATTGAATAATGACATGAAATTATACAAATTACAACACTTCTTTGTTGCTTGTGAAAGGTCAAAATTGGAATGAAGTATTTGAGGTATGTTAAAATCCCCAAGACAGAGTATAGTGCTTCCTACTGGACAATTACTCTCAA
>JAGDQP010040749.1:0-17175 GCA_022664845.1 Lepisma saccharinum | reverse complement strand
ATGTATCAGCAGCCTGCAATATTTTATATGACTTTACTTTTTTTTGTTGCAATGTGCCAAACAAATAAACTAATTTGGTACTCCTTCATTGTTTTCCACAAAAAGAAACAACGAAATTATTTTCAATTATGTTATCTCAAAACAATGACTTGTATCCTAAAAGTTAGACGACACCGAAAAAAAATACAAGTTGACTTTTATGTAGCAACAGACAGTACTATTTTACATGACTTCACTTTTATTTCTGCTGCAATGTAGTAGACATATATTTTGTATGATCTTGCAAGAAGCAAAAAAAAGGTTTCATTATTTTATATGGTTTGAGTTGTTGAATCATTTGTTTCAGTTGTATGTAATTACAATATTTTGTATGACGTCACTTTCTTGTATCACTTGTATTTAGTACTAAAACAATATTAATCAATCCCCTATGTGTAATAACAATATTTTCGTGTATCCGTTGGAATGTTTTACTCTGTATATATTCTTGATTATGCACAATAAATAATTTCTTGTTCAATCAAACTAATGCTTTTTATTTCCATTCCTCACAAACAACATCCAAATGAACCGTGTAAGAAATCTTTTGTCCAAAGAATGACATACAGTTTGTCTATGTATTCTGTACTTGTAATCATTTCTTTATATGATTTCACAAATTTCTGAAGTATATGTTCGTTGTCTGAGTGCGTCTCTATAAATTTCTCGTAGATTTCATTGCATATAGGCGCATATGTTAAGGTTTCCACTACGTCCTGTTCCAAGGATTCCACCGACATGTGAATACAGTCGTGAGTTCCAGACTCAATGAGAATGTGGTCAAAGCAAGCAAGACAAATTAGCGGAACATTTGCTTTCCATTTTTGAATACTGTACATTATGCAAGCAGGTTTAACTTCAAGAGTCGAGCATTCGCACAGGACCGCCATTGGAAAACTACATCCAAGAATCCTCGTTCAACGTCTTTATGTACTTTATTGACCAATCACAATAAAGAATACAACTTGTCCCTATCAATCTCATGACAAGTGTCTCGTAAAATAAATATTGCAAGAGTTGCATCAAGATTCACTTCATGTCGTCATTACTCGCATTTCATAAGTATAATAACACATACAACTTGACAAATACAATATTTATTCACTTAATCCCAATACTTGGGAACAAATGACGTTATTCCTAACTATGTCTAACCTATATTACAAGCAAAGATGTTGCTGCATGGGATTTCTGTGGAACAGTCTTGTATCATATCTATAAAAATATAATGTTCTTACTTTTAATATTTTTCAGTTACTATTGTGCCATAGGTGACTAAAATATACATTACAACGCTGTTGTAGCCTACTGATACATCTAGTCTTACGCAATGCACAAGTATTTTAATTTCATATCCTTACTCAACGTGTTCCAACAATATCAAAGTCTGCTAAAGTACAAGATTATCTCTAGTGACCAAGATCTGTCTCTCATCAGCCTTCAACTGCACTTCATTTTTCAAAACGTAGCATGTTTCATTAACACAAATCGTATATTTCAAGTGAATTTGTACTTGCAGGATTAAAATGTTTACTTTCCATTTGCAGTTAGCTAATGGTAAAGTCACAACTGCTTTGGATTCTATTCTTAACCTATAGTACTGTGTTCATATCAGCCTCGTTCGTGTTTGGGACTCACATCTTGTGCCACTTTACAATCTAGGAATACCTCCATATGCTACTTTAAACCTAATTCTGATGTCCTTTTCTCTCTCATCTTATTCCCTTCTGTTGTATCCATATCACGAAGGAGAGGGTTAAACTATGTACAAAGGATCTACCTCTCTCATCATACTATTGTTCTGCCTATACCCGAACTTACTTGATCACGTATCTATGTCCAGTGTTCCTTTCTTCAATCGGATATATACGTAATATATTATGGCGAAGGCTAAGCTACAGGCCAAGGATCTGTTTGAGACTCAGATCTACAATCTAAAATATAAATGACGCCTCCATATGCAACTTTAAACCTAATTCTGATGTTCCCATTCTCTGTAACCATATTCACTTCTGTTGTATACATATCACGAAGGAGGGGTTAAACCATCTGCATAGGATCTACCTCTAACGTCATACTATTGTTCTGCCTATACGAGAACTTACTTGATCACATATCTATGTCCAGTGTTCCTTTCTTCAATCGGATATATACGTAATATATTATGGCGAAGGCTAAGCTACACGTCAAGGATCTGTTTGACACTCAGATCTACAATCTAAAATACAAATGACGCCTCCATATGCTACTTTTAGACCTAATTCTGATGTTCCCATTCTCTGTAACCATATTCACTTCTGTTGTATACATATCACGAAGGAGGGGGTTAAACCATCTGCGAAGGATCTACCTCTCCCGTCATACTATTGTTCTGCCTATACCCGAACTTACTTGATCACGTATATATGTCCACTGCTCCTTTCTTCAATCGGATATATACGTAATATATTATGGCGAAGGCTAAGCTACACGTCAAGGATCTGTCTCTTTGCGATTAACTCGACACGGTACATTTCATTACGTATTACCACATGTCATTTTACCATATGTGATTTTCCTTTGACTAAAATGTTGCTGGGGCCCCCCACCATTGCATTATCTGGGTCCTTACCTGCTCTTTTCATAGCTTAGTTCACTTTATTGGTTCGCTCCTCTGTACATTTTTTCGTCTTTTTTTTAAAAAAAACTGGCACTCTAAGCTTCATTTGTGGTAGTCTTGACATAAACTCTAATTGTTGAAACAAAATCTATATATTTTGTCCTTTCTAAGTGTTTGTTGTATCATTGTCTATTCATGGTTCCTCTGTGTTGAAAAGACAAAAAGAACTGGCATGCAAAGATGGGTGTAATCTAACAAAACCAATTTATCTTTCATTTTCTTCGTATGTTAATTCATCCTGTTTTATATGTGCGTGTCAAGATATATATACATACATACATAATGTATTATCCTTTCCATTTCCATCGCTGTCAGGGAGCTCCCTCATGAATTATTAAAATAGTCACGTTTACCTTGTGCTTACTACAGACACCTTCGTTCTTTCTTGTCTTGTCTCTCTCTCTCTCTCTCTGTGTGTGTGTGTGTGTAAAATAACAAAATAGGCTGGGGCAACAGATGAAGAAAAAAAGGTATTTTGCTTGTGCGGCATATGCGTTTTAACAGTTTAAAAGAAATGTTTGACCGACTGGTGGGAATAGCTTCGTGTAGTAAGGAATACATCGGTTCGATACCCACGCGTGTCACGGAAAATCAGTATTTTCACAGAATATAAGCAAATACAACTTAAATTTCTCGTATATACATATTGCATTATATGATTTGATTTACAGTGAATGTTCCTTGTGTAATTTAATGTAATGGTATGCTATTTAACAATAAATACGGTAATATATTACTCTCATTAGTGTACAAAAGCTGTTCACTGACATATCTTGCACCAAGGAATTCACACAACTGTATTGTAATTTTAATAACTGGATTTTAACTGCTTATCCGCTATTAGTGCTGTGTTATTGATTGAACACAGGCAATGGGGTTGGAGGAACAGTAATTAGAAGTATTTAATTAAGACTTGCAGTAAGATATAGTGCTTTCAGGGGACTATTCATTGCATATAGGATGTAATTATGTCATTTTTATAGCAAAAATATGTGGTTAGTTTAAAACACTAAATAATTGTCCAATATGCCCCCCCCAGCATATAGCAAAACAAAAGGTGTGTACTGTATTTAGCTTACATTCAAAAGGTTATTCATCTATGTGAAGGAGTATCCTGAGAAGGTAGGCAATTTGCAATATTTCTATGGGTTAGTGCGCTCCTTTACTACTAAGGTTCACTGATCACTTGCCAAACATTCGCTAATTTATATATTTCGAAATTGAAGAGTTACGATTTGAGGTCGTTAAAAGAGCATAACTGAAAAAAAAAAACAAAAAAAATATTAATTTTGATAGAGCGAATAACAAACGAAGAGTAGTCTACCCTCTAAGATAATTGTGAGTGAGTTTTGTAGAAAGAAAATTCAATTTTAAAATCATGGATTTTAGACTCAAAGCATTCATGTTGGTACTTGAAAATTAATAATGTCATAGTGCGACAATATTTTAATAGATTAATATCCTTACTAAACATGCCACTTAATGACAAGGAAATTGATTGGCAGATTTAAGAACAACTTAAATAACAAATAATGCTTACGTGGCTATACCTGAGTTCAGCTTTCATCTAGAGGTGTTTTAGGGCATGAACACTTTTACAACGTCTAGATTGCACAATATTTTCGTCATGCTGTTTACTGACCTATCAGAGGATGTTCATTTATTAATTACTGTTGTTTTTGATGACTACCGGTTTAAAACAATAAAAGGAATTATTTATTTGATTTTATTTATCTGCTAAGGAAACTTTACCGGGTTGGAGTTACTGGTCTCCCACCAGGTGACTCCCTATTCCTCAGGTGGCGGATAGAGGAATGTCGACCAGATGTGGCGGGTACCGGAAATATTACAGGGCGGACCAAAACCAGTACTGCTACCTTGCAGTTAGTAAAAGGATCTACAAAGGCTGGGGGAAGATAACCCCGAACAAAAATATCATGGTGAGAGGAAGCAGCATCACCATTACCACTCTGAGGCTGAAGATGAATCACATCGGCAAGGCTCAGAGATGGACAGAGGACATCTTGAATATCTACCTTTACTGTGAGGTCGTAGAGCTGACAACTCTACACCGCTAAAACATGCCAAGAAATAGTAACAGATGGTTCGTGGATTCTCCTGGGGTAAAATATTCCGGTAAAATATAAAAAAGGTAAACTAGTCCCTCATTCGGAGCTCCAGGCGGGGACTGCTTCACGGGGCTCCAAGAACAGGATTAAGAAAGACCTTAGAATAGGAACGAGGAACGTACGAACATTATATTCAAAAGAGGCGCTCTTCAGGTGGCGGTACGCGAGACCGAGAAGTACGAGCTGGACATATACAGGAAGTCCGGTGGAAGGGTCAATATAGCATCCGACAGGGCACTTACACTTTCTACTACGGGGAAACACAGCCTCACGATTTCGGAACAGAATTCCTCATTAAAAGCAGTATCCTTCCGGCGGTTCAGAATATAGAGTTCATAAACGAAACACTATCGTACGTTACGATACGTACTCGATGGAGTTATACGGTTTTAATAAATGTCTATGCGCCGACCGGGGTGGCTAATGATAACGACAAAGATACATTTTACGAAGCACTAGAAACATAGTTTGACCGATTACTGAAGTATAATTCGAAAATTGTCTTAGGTACCGCCAAGGTGGGGAGGGAGGAAAAACATAAACCTACTATCAGCAAACGTAGCCTTCACGAAAACACCAAAAACAATGGAGAAAGACATATCTCTCGCGATGTCGAAAAACATACTAGTAAAACGCAAATCCTGGCTGGAAATCGCCAAAAAACTGAAACGACCCCAACCCAAGATCCCAAAAGAATCACTCAAACACTTCCTGGCTAGGTGAAGTCAAAACAACAACACCAAAAACAATCCAAAAATGCAAATAGGGTCGCCAGGAGCCTAGAGTACCCACGCAACGCATCTAACCTAAACTCTAGCTCCAAACATTTTCTACATCCCAGACGAGCGGCGCAGAAATGCCTTCCAGATTTAAGAATACCTGGGAAAGAGGATTCCAGATCCTTGTGGTCGCTATGAAAAAAAAAAATAGAACGAGGGAGGAAATACCGTTAAGGCGACACCTCCAATTGTTTAATTAGATCGTCGGTTCATACTCTGAAGTACCAGCTGGTTCAAATTAGCGATAGATTAAGAAAGAAAACGCAAATCTATACTTGGGAATAATCTCAAACGAACATACGCATATCGACTCATATGTGACTCATACTGTGTCTTTGCTCACTTCGAAGTCTACAGGGTGGCAAAAGACCATGTCTTACCTTTACCTTAGTAGGGCCCACACCTGTAGTCTGGAATCGCAATTCCTGAAATAAAGACGAACGACCACGAACGAATGACGGTCGCAACTCAATCTAAATGTCGTGTCATAACGCAAAAATGCAAATAATATTTATTCATTCAAATCACATACTGGAGTCACTTCATATGTCAACGCAGAAATAAGCAGAAATTCCATATATAGTTCCTTTCCCAAGTTATCACATCTCAGCTGGCGAAAGAATCCTACAACTGGCCAACGGATTTATGAACCAACCTAATCTAATTAAAACGCATCATTCAAGACGATAGGTTTACCGAAACACAGAAATAATTTAGTATCAATTGCTGTCTAACTTCACGTAATGATTCGTAGTTAAATTCCAATGAATATCATGTCAAATATTAAACAAGTCACTGCACATCATAAATATTACTATACACTGTATATGAATTATCAACTAATGCCTTAAATCGTACCTAGTTAACTGAGAGGACTTCTATATTACGTTCACTGAAGAGAAACACAAGACTGTTCGAAGAAATATAAAAATTTCAGAATTCCAATTTATTAGACTGAATGTACATAATGTTAGCTTTCGGATATGATAATTTCATAAGAATCAATACAGAATTACTGTTGAGCTGTAGGAACAAACAAATTTGAATCGTCTATCTGGTGTACATCGAATTAGTTAAGCAGAAATGAAAGTTGGTTTGTCGGATATAAATGTCCATAATTTCTATAATAATTAATAAATCTTGCTGAAAATTTCACAGGTTATTTCAAAAACATTGTTATATAATTTAGAAAAGTTTTATCACATTACTATTTACACGAATGAAGTTACTGTCCAAAATACATCACAATGAAAGAACCAAGTTAGCCTTATTAAAGGCATGACGTCATTACAGATGATTACTATATTATACAATTGACGTTCTGAATAGATCTTGAAAAATGCAAAATAATGTTATAAAATGTGACTATTTACCGGAGAATAGCGGCTGGAGTTGAAACCAAGATTAACTAACCATGTCGAGTTATTAAATTTACAAGTAATATAAAAAAACGGTACGCAAAGATGGCTGAACAGACAGGTAGATAATTTGACTATGTAATGGATAATATGCGGTAGCTGTCAACATTGTTAACCGGGAAATTCCAAAGAATTTGGAAAGTGGAGACAAAAATTATGCATGTGATTATTAGAATCCAACGTTCCGATACTTAAAATGTAGAAATTCGGTTAATAGCGGCCCCATACTGAAATTTAGCACATGTTACACATACTGACAAATAATTTCCGAAATATAAAATACTGATGATTCTATTGCCGTGAAATTTTGAAGTAATTTCTTGAGATGAACTTCTTATTAGAGCTGGTTTCTGTATAATTTTCTTCTTAAAAACGATTGATATTTTCCGAAGTGGACAAAATGAAATGTTTTAATATTCTAAATATAGCTTTTATATTTACCACTAGCTGTTAGGGCTCGGGAAAGGCAAAATTACTGGAAGCCCCGACGTCCATCCTTCGGCGTGAACAAAATGGAACTAACTAACTAGGGGAGGGAGAGCAGTTCTCCCATCAAACGGAGAAGAAAACTGATTCACACCAATCAGCAAAGAACAAGTCACGAAGCATTGACTAGGGTCCAATCAAAAACAAGCACTAGATCCAAGTAATTGCTGCGTGATTAACGAAAACCTGGATGGAAAACGATTAAAACCCAAAGCAAAAATTAAAAACGAAACACGCTCACAGCGTGACAAAACCAACCAAAGAGAATGAGCTAAGAAGAACACACAGAAAGGAAACAGAATGTAGACTAAGAAAATAAAATTGAAAATGGAACAGCAACTAAGCTGTTACACTAGTAAAGAGCACGTATTTTGAACACAAAGATATACACAAATACACATGGGTATCTCCGGATGGAACAACTCTCAATTAGATCGATCGCGTATTAGTAGGTAGATGAAGACTCACCAACATAATGGATGTTAGGTTTTACAGAGGAGCGGAAGGTGATACCGACCATCAGTTAGTGATCACAAAAGTGAGGGAAAGGTATGCATCGCGAACAGAGAAGGCAAAGGATGAAAACAACTTAAATTCGAAGTTAAACAATTAGAAAATCCAAGCATAAAAACAGACTACCAAGTCGAAATCTCAAATAGATTCGAAATCTTAGCCGACTCGAGTAGTAATAACGATGAAATTAAGAGTGAAATTGATGCTAAAGTGAAGGGTGTTGCAAAGGAACATGTAGGTGAGAAAAGAAACATTAGAGAAAAAACATTGGTTTGATGAAGAATGCCTTAAACTTAATGAGGGACGAAAACAAGCAATTCAACGATAGCTAAGTAATAAAAGCGAAACAAATACCAACCACTACAGTAATGCGAAACGCAACGCCAGACGCGGGTTCAGAAACAAAAATAGAGCATATTTGACACAGAAGATTCATGAGATAGAGGGAAAAGGCAAGAAAAACTAACGTACGAGATCTGTACAAAGTGGTAAACTCGTAAAGGAAAGTTTACCAGCCTAGATTAGGGATGGTCAGAAATGAACGCGGCGATCGTCATGCGGATCCGACTAAAATTATGGACCTGTGGAAAAATTATTTCGACACACTTCTTAATGTACACAACGGAGAAAAAAATAGAGGAATGTGAAATCTATACGGCAGAACAGTGGATACCCGAACCTAGCGAGATCGAGATCGAAATGTCGATAAAGAAATTGAAAATTTTTAAATCACCACGAATGGACAATAGGCCAGCCGAATTAATTAAAGCGGGAGGAACGGCACTAATCAAGGAACTGCATAAATTGATAAGTGCTATATGGAGAAAGGAGGAGCTTCCAAAGGAATGGCAAATCTCAATAATAGTTCCGGTTTATAAAAAAAGGCGATCAATCGGACTACAATAATTACCGCAGAATCTTATTACTCCCAACATGTTACAAAGTATTGAGTAATATCCTGCTAACTCGCTTAAGCATATACGTAGATGAAATAATTGGAGATCACCAATGTGGATTTAGAAGAAATAGATCCACGTTGGACCAGATTTTCGCCTTGAGACAGATCCTAGAGAAAAAAATGGGAATACAATGGTACTGACTGTTCACCTGTTATTCAATGACTTTAAGAAAGCATACGACTCTATCAAAAGGGGAGAACTACACAGTATCCTAGTACAATCTGGAATTCCTAAAAACCTTGTTCATCTAGTGAGAATGTGTTTCAGTGACCCCACAACCAGAGTACGGATAGGTAATAATATGTCAGATAGTTTCGAGATTCCCAACTGACTGAAACAAAGTGATGCCTTGTCACCACTACTGTTTAACTTTGCGTTAGAATATGCGATTCAGAAAATAAAAGAGGACAAAAAGGGACTGACATTGAATGGCTTGAATCAACTGCTCGTATACGCGGATGATATAGATTTAATAAGCGACGTATAAATGCCCTAAAAGAAACACCGATATGTTAGTAGAAGCGTGCGATGGGATAAGTCTACATGTAAACACAGATAAAACAAAATACATGATAAGCCGAAACACAGAGAATAACGGAAATAGATACATAACAATTAACAATGAGAACATAGAGAAACTAAACAAATTTAAATACTTGGGAGCATATGTAACAAGCACAAACGAGGTTACGGAAGAAATAAAAAAGTTGCTTATCATCGGGCAACACATGTCTCTAATCAGTCCAGAAATTCCTACCCTTGTGATTAATATCAAGGAAGTTGAGATTAATTGGGAATTGGTACACGACTGTTAATATTTCTAGGTTGTTTCGGAAAGAAAATGGAACTTTTTCTGAAAATAATTCTTGATATAATAGAAAAAAAGATCATATTTTTGAAGGGCCACACGTTCCCCGCTACCCTTTGGGTTTCTCGGTCAAATTGGAAATTTCTAAGCGACTCTAGTTTCGTTCGAAAAAAATGAAACTTATCCTTAGAATAATTCTTGATGCAGTGCAGAAATAGAGCATATTGCTTTGAGAGGGCATGTGCTCTCCGCGGCCCCTTTCTGAATATGCCACTGAAAGGGAACTTAAAACACGTATTTGGACCCTATGTCCTTCTAGTACATTCAGTACACATATACCGTCAAATGATTTACTTGTAGGGCTAATTATTTATACAATAATCACCGACGTGGCGTCCGGAGCGGACACATTCCTCTTTGGTATTTGTTGGTGCAAATTTAGCATTGGTATGCGACTCTTAAATCTGTGCCCGCAGTGTAGGTGACTTACTTGGCGGATGGTGGGTACATAATCCATGCGCCCGCCAAGCAACCCAACTGCATTGCGATCTTAGGTTAAGAACAGTTAATTAAACAAGGCACGGACTTACTTTGGCCCAAGTGACTTTACAAAAATATTTTTACAAGCTGTGTGAGTTGGTTATGACAACATAAAGGACAACTAAATTATCATTGGAAGTGGATACCCAACACTAGACTTATTTATTGAAAAAAAAAAGAAACGCTATTATACACAGTAACCAAATAAGTTTGCCGTTTCTGATGTCCCATTAATCATGCGCTTACGGAGGGGAAACGAAATGATGCACGTGCATGCCAAGCCATCGCAGTTAGTCTGACCATAGACCTTCAGTAATACAAGCACGGTGCTCACACAAAGCAGTCATAGCTCGTCCAGTATAAAAGAGAAATGGAGGTTCATGAGATTTCCGTGAACAAACGTACCACCAGTCATTGGTTCGAGAGTTCTACGCCTTGCTGATAAACCTCGCAGCGGACGACCAAATGTGTTGGATGATGAGGCCCTGAAAGCAGCCATCAAGGAGGACAGTGGTCTAACGTATAATGAACTTGCAGAAAAGTTCCATGTTTCCGCTGAAACAGTCAGACTGCACCTGCTAGGGATAGGGAAGTCATACAGGTTAAGCAACTGGGTACCCCACACATTGTCGGCAGCCAACAAGGAACAACGAGTGACAGCTGTTTGTTCTTGCTTATTCGGCACCTGAACACACCCATATTTGATCGTTTGCTCACTGTTGACGAAACGTGGGTACTCTATCACACTGCCAAGCGTACCAGATATTAATAATCGCCACGAGACCCTGTTCCACACACCACAAGACCACCTCTGCACCCACGAATAATTATGCTCTCTGTATGATGGACTTGTCGCTAAATGGTGGATTACGAGCCCCTTCCACATAGCCCGACCATCATTGCTGACCTCAAACTCACAGCAGTTGCAAAAGGTGCACCGTGCATTGTGTCACAATGAGCCGACATTGGTGAATCGCAACGGTGTGTTGCTCCTCCACGCCAATTTCAAGCCACATGTGCAGCTGCAGGAACGTTGGCAAAACGTGTTGGATACTAATGGAGTTTAGTACGAAACATAAATGTACGTACAGTCAACTGTATTGCAGTATTTTATCACTGCTAAAAAACGGCAAAACATTTCTTGGTTACCTTGTAGTAGTTGGTATGAATAATAATCCATACACCCGCCAGGCAACCCACCTCCATTGCGATCTTAGGTTAAGAACAGCGAATTAAACAATACGCGGACTTACTTTGGCCCCTTAAAATAACTAAAAATTTTCTTTACAAGCTGTGTTACTTAGTTATAACAACATAAAAGCCATCTAAATTATTATTGGAACGAGAAAACTTATTAACTAAGTTAATTTAATGGGAAAAGGATACCCTATTATACTACTTAGTATGAATAATAATCAATGAAATCGCCAA
Organism: Lepisma saccharinum; assembly: GCA_022664845.1. Taxonomy (NCBI): domain Eukaryota; kingdom Metazoa; phylum Arthropoda; class Insecta; order Zygentoma; family Lepismatidae; genus Lepisma; species Lepisma saccharinum. Next base: position 5,414 of record JAGDQP010040749.1, on the reverse strand, counting down.
GCAACCCACCTGAATTGCGGTACTAAGTTAACAGCGGCGAATTAGACAAGGGACCGATTTAGTTTCACCCAAGCGACGGTTTAATTTATTTTATAATCTGTGATTTGGTTATGACAATATAATAGCAAACTAAATTATCATTGGAAAGAAAAACTCTAAACTAGATTTATTTATTGGAAAAGAGAAACACTATTATACTAGTTATAATAAATAATAATTCAGTCAACCCCCAGGAGACCTACTTGTGTTTTTACTTTAGAATAAGAGAGGCAAATTAAACAAGGCACGGACTTACTTTTACCCAAGTGACGTTACAAAGTTATGTTTTAGAAGCTCTATGAGTTAGTTATGACAACATACTGGTCTCCAAAATTATTATTGCAAAGAGAAATCTTATAAACTAGACTAATTTATTGGAAAAAGAAAACGCTATTATACTGCTGGGTATGAATAATGATTCATGCAACTGCCAAGCAACGCAAATGCATTGCTCCTTTAGGATAAGAGCGGCGAATTAAACAAGACACGGACTTACTTTGGCCCAAGTGACGTTTACAAAAATATTTTTTACAAGCTGTATGACTTGGTTATGATAACATAATGGCAAACTAAATTACTATTGGAAAGAAAAAAAATATAAACTAGATTTATTTAGTGGAAAAAGGAAACGCTTTTCTACGATTTCGGATGGACAAATCCATGCAACCGCCAGGGAACCCAACTGCATTACGGCTTTAGGTTAAGAGAGGCGAATTAAACAAGGCACGGACTTACTTTGGCCCAAATGACTTAAATTTTGTTTTCTTTTACAATCTGTGTTAGTTGGTTACAACAACATAATGGTGAACTAAATTATCATTGGAAGGAAAAGCTCTATAAACTAGATTTATTTATTGGAAATAGGAAACGATATCATATTAGTTTGTATGAATAATAATCCATGCACCCGTCAAGGGCCGGGTGACGTTTCGTCCAAAGACATTTTGTCCATACGACATTTCGTCCAGGGATATTTAGTCCATAGACATTTCGTCCATTGACATTTCGTCCACAAGACATTTCGTCCAACGGTTTTTTCGTCCAACAGATTTTTCGTCCACAAGACATTTCGTCCAATCGACTTTTCGTCCAACGGATTTCTCGTCCACAAGACATTTCGTCCAATCGAATTTTCGTCCAACGCATTTTTCGTCCACAAGACATTTGGTCCAACGGATTTTTCGTCCACAAGACATTTGGTCCAACGGATTTTTCGTCCACAGGACATTTCGTCCAGTCGACATTTAGTCCAAAGGATTTTTCGTCCAATCCATCAATCCACATACTACACTCTCATCCACATAAATTCACAGGCCAAACTACTGAAGCTACAAACACCAAATTTGGTATGAAGGTGTAGGACCATGCATGAGTAGGTAGAGGAAAAAATCCGACATTTTAGAAAAGTCGCCATCTTGGATCCAAAATGGGCGCTAGACCCATTGTTGTATACAATAGAGCCTAAACGGCTGGGGCTGTTGAATTGAAATTTGGAATGATGGTACATTATTGCTAGTAGGTAACGAAAATATTTTCAAATTTTGTAAAAGTCGACATCTTGGATCCAAAATGGCCGCCAAACCCATTGTTGTATAGAATAGAGAGCTATTGAATTGAAATTTGGTATAGAGGTACATTATCAATAGTAGGTTAATATAATATTACACAATTTACTCAAATACGCCATCTTGTATCCAAAACTGCAGACTTAAAATTTCATTTACCACAACCTTTGAGGTAGAAGCACGAAATTTAACATAAAGCTTTATCATAAGTAGTAATTTAGGAAAATAATAAAATGTTTTGGGCAAGTCGCCATCTTGGATTCAAAATGGCTGCCCAAAAAATCATTTTCGACACCGTTTGAGCTAGAAAAATGAAATGTTATTTGAAGCTGTGTCTTCACGTGTAAGTCATGACAATATAATCAAATGATAAAAACACCGCCATTTTGGATACAAAATGGCCGCCAAAACCATTGTTGTTTAGAATATACAGGCTAAACGCCTGGGGTTATTGAAATGCAATTGGTTACAAAGGTAGAATGTCACCAGTAGGTTACGAAAATATTACGAGATGTGCTGAAAGAAGCCATCTTGGATTTAAAATGTCTGCTAAACCTATTGTTTTATAGAATACACAGCCTAAACTACAGGGGATATTGAAATGAAATCTCGTATAGAGGTACATTATCAATAGTAGGTCAACACAATATTACACAATTTACCCAAAGACGCCATATTGGATCCAAAATGGTGTACGTTAAAAATGTATTTTCCACACTGTTTGAGTTAGAGACACGAAACTTGGTATGAAGATGTATTATGACGAATAGTTTAGGAAAATATTACAAAATGTTGAAAAAGTCACCAGCTTGAATCCGAAATGGCTGTCAAACCTATTGTTGTATAGAAAAGAGACCCTAAACCGTTGAAGCTACAGAGATGAAGTTTGGCATAAAGGTACATTATCGCTATTAGGTTAAGAAAATATTACATGATGTATCCAAGGACGCCATCATGAACCCAAAATCGCGGATCTAAAAATGCATTTTCGACACCGTTTGAGCTAGAGATACGAAATTTGGCATATATTTGCATTACGACGAGTATTTGAGGAAAATATTACATTTTAGAAACGTCGCCATATTGGATCCGAAATGACCGTCCAAAAATCATTTTCGACACCGTTTGGGCTAGAAAAATGAAATTTTATTTGAAGACGTACCTTCAAGAGTACACGACAATATAATAAAAAGTTAAAAAGTCGCCATTTTAATCCAAAATGGCTGCCCGGAGACCCATTTCCTAAATTATTAAGCCTAGAGAAACCAAAATTGGTATGAAGGTGTACCATGAGGAGTAGGTTACAAAAATTGTAAAAAATACCTATGGGGGAGGTGGGTGGTATAATTGTAATATGGAAGCGCAGACCGCCAGAGAGTGTCTGATTAAGATAAAGGGGGGCGAAGATCCCTAAACCCTGATGTTGGGAGCGTAGCTCCCACGATTTGGTATGAAGGTGTAGGACCATAAGTAGGTAAAGCGAAAAATTTTGAAAAAGTCGCCATCTTGGATCTAAAATGTATGTTGTTGTACCCATTGTTGTATAGAATACACAGCCTAAACGGCTGGGGCTATTGAAATAGAATTTGGTAAAAAGGTAGAATATTTCCAGTAGATTACGAAAATATTACGAGATGTGTTCAAAGACCCCATCTTGGATCCAAAATGGCTGCCAAATTCATTGTTGTATAGATTACACAGCCTAAACCGCTGGGGCTACTGAAATGAAATTTGTCATGGTGGTAAAATATCGATAGTAGGTTAACAAAATATTAAACAATGTATCTTAAGACTCCATCTTGGATCCAAAATGGCGGATTTATAAATCAATTTGCCACAACGATTTAGCTAGAGATACGAAATTTAGCATAAAGGTGTATCATAATTATTAGTTTAGGAAAATAATAACAATTTTGGGAAAGTCGTCATCTTGGATTCAAAATGACCGCCCAAAAAATCATCTTCAGCACCGTTTGAGCTAGAGAAATTAAATTTTATTTTAAGGTGTACCTTCACGAGTAAGTCACGACAATATAATAAAACATGAAAAAAGTCGCCATCTTTAATTCAAAATGGCCGCCCGAAAACCGATTTTCTAAACTACTAAGGCTAGACAAACGAAATTTCGTATGAATGTGTACCATGACGAGTAGGTTACAAAAAATGGGGCAAACCTTCACTATGGGGGCGCATCCCCTGTGGGTTTGGCACACATCGATATCAAGGGAAACAATAACCCGCAGAGTCTGGCTATGATAAAGAGGGCGCAGCCCCCAAAACCCCCAAGTTGAGGGCGCAACTTTGACCGAGTAAAGTTAAAGTGACTAGAAATTTCGATATGTTGCTGACAAAGGTTGAAGCACCTAACACAGAAGATTGAACATTATTTAAAATAAGGAACATTTGAAACGAAACAGGTGAGTGATATACTGTAATTTAATTATTTCAAATCACGTGAAATAAATTATTTGGTGCTTTTTTCAAGATTCTTAGCGATAACTGTAAATCCCGACATTTCTCAGATAGATTAGTGAATATATCAAGGAACTTTTCTAAAATATTTAAGTGTGTGCGACTGGTCTGATTCTTGGAAATATAATGTAATTTCTGGGATGTTCACATTACACAGAAACACTTTACCTTTGGCAGGTTCCGCCCTCTTCACTCACTTTCAATCTAGCTTCAAAGAATTGATACAGTAATACGGTATATTATTTCATTATATCTGGAACTTCTACAACATTTTCCTCTCCCTTTTCTCTTCCTAGTTCTTCATCGGAGTAGTTTAAATCTCTATATTTATTTGTTTCAAATATGTTTCTAATTTCTGGTTACCGTCCTATCAGGTTCCTCAACCACCAGTATTTGCTTTTCCCCAGCTCAAGAACTGTTCTGTTTGATTTTCTTCAAGCTGTTTTCAGTATAGTTTCTTACCTAACAATATTTGTGTTGTATTTTCGTACATTCTTCCTTAAGGTTTTATTTATATTTTTATATTCGGTTCTAGTTATTGTATTTTCTCCCTTTCTATTTCCCTTTTTTGTTCACCAAAAGTTTTGTTTCTTCCGAGATTTTACTCTCCTTTGTCATGCTACTATTTCTTTTGTTTTCTCTGTTATTATCCCGGTCAGTACATTATTTCTGCAATTGATACCTTCTTAATCTTCTATCTCTTCCCGGGCGCTGACTGTGTTGATTAGTTCTGTACCGGATATCTGTTTGCTTTTCTCTAGTTTCTTTTTTCAATGTAAAACGACGACTTCCTCTGATAACCTTCTCTATTCTAGTGTTTATTTGACTCTCATCTCACTACCCAACGATAACTCGAGATTTCGAAACTTTTCAGAAGATGCAAGTCTTGACCATTTTCCCTGTTATTTGATAGAATATAATCTATTTTGTTTCCAGCTCCATTTGAGCCTTCCTATGTTCACTTCATCTGAGTTTTCTTCTTAAAAGTTGCACTCGAAATGAATCGTTTATTGGTTTCTGAAAACTTTATTAGTCTCTCTTCACTCTCCTCGTTCTTCTCTGTTGTCTCTTTTGCAAAATCCAAACTTTCTCACTTGCTTGTCACTGCTCCGCTTTGTCCCAACTTTTGCCCTGAAGTATCCCATTGCTAACTTATAATGGGATTTAAAATTATCCAAAATATTCTTTATATACTCGTATATATCATCGACTTCTATTGCAAAGATTCCCATTCTCCAAGCAACTCAAACCTGCAAACCCTTCTGAGGACTTCTTGAGTACCCAATTCCCTTCGGCAGATTAAATATATATGTATGATTGTTTGTTCGGTACAGGCTT
>JAGDQP010040747.1:4676-17175 GCA_022664845.1 Lepisma saccharinum | reverse complement strand
ATAAGTTTCTCGACAAATCCTTTTATGCCTTTCCTACATTCAAGGCAAAATCTGAGTATTTCTTCTGCACGAACATTAGTAATCTTCCTGACTCGATGGTTTCGCACCCTAAATTAATATTCCTGATTATAATGAGATTTTAACTTTTTGATAATCCAATCGCATGTAATGGACTGTTCAAAACAATCTCCTTGACCAAACGTTATATTAATGAACGAAGAATTCTCACGAGATCATCATGCAGGAACGGTGCAAGAGGAGCATCCGCTTGGAAGAGTTCTATGTATGCAAAATGAATAAAAAACACTAGCTTAGCTACAAGTAATTTTTCCTAAATACACCTGAACACAATACAACAACTACTTGATGTTAAACACTTCTATCCAACACGTTCAACATATTTCACAACATATGGTAAAATAAACTGGGTTCTTTCAGTAACTGGCGTTTCCAATCAACCTTAATGAGCAAACTTTTAACGAAAAAAACATCTCAACCCGCGTGAAAAGTGAAGTAAGCTGTCAACTCTCCTAGTAGGAACATCTTTAATCACATTATACAAAGCTCGTAAAAAATTATAATACACCACACGATCGCACTGTGTGTAACCCACACCCTAATTTAAAATAGAAACTGCAACTTGCCATGCCAGTCTAATTATGTTTCTTCCTTACGTACGTGTATAGCAGTATTAGGAAGTTTCCTCCATCAAGCATACTGCTGCAAACAGCAAAGCAGATAATACTCCATAGAGTTGGCAAGTCCAAGATGAACTACAGTCTGCCATTACAGTGCATACTTACATAATACACACGTTCCCAAATGAATTATTTCCTAATCGTGTTGAAGAAGGCTGTGTTAAAAGTCCTGGGATACGACAAATTTTGAATTACCATATCTTACTGAAAAAGAAGTATACATAAATAACGGACTGTAGTATCATTTTAAAGTTTAATCTGAATCCTATTACTTTGATAGATATGGCACCTGCTTTGTGTTTTACAGGTTCATCATGAATGATGTCGAAATTTCACTTCGAGTGTTAGAGCTACTGTTCGCGAAATTTACACCGTACGTCGTTCAGATCACGAAAAGGCGTTATCTCAGTTTTAGCATTTTTTCGGGAGAGCACGAGAAAGTATTTGCGCTGATTCGAGGGCGTCTCATTAGTTGCTTATTACATTTTTTCCCTTCCAAATTGGCTTCGAGACTTGAGAAGTGATCCTCTTAACTATTGCAAGGTACGTTGTGATTATAACTATATCGCTCTTGGAAAAAATGGCGGCAATTTGAGTTACGCCCTTTTGTAAACTTCTTAATCCGAACTCAGTTCACGCGTTATTAAGTTACGCCTAAGTAATACACGAAGTTTCCACAGAATACATTTATTTACGAGACAAAACATGCCTAATTTTGTGTGATATATGTAGCCTAAAATAATGAAGAATACACAAATACTTTGCCTACAGAAATCAACGGCAACTTTTATTTTCGAATTTAATTTTTAAGGACTTTAGGCAACTTTGGCTCAGGCCGGATGGATGATGATGGGATGACTGGTGGAATGAAGAAAGTGGGAGCAACCAGAGAAAACCTACGCACACGGTCTCTGTCCACCACAAAGTATTATTATTTGTATTATATTTTTTACTATATAATTTCGCATTACAGAAATTCAAAGGTACACCTTTTACAATGCTTTTTATTACAAAAATTTAACACAGAAACAGAATTTGTCCTTTATATATAAAAGCAAGAATAACTGCAAACTTTACTTATGCAAATTTAAAAAAATCGCTTATACTCGGATATTATGAAAGAAAGTATATCAATATATCAATTTATAAAAGATCATAAACTCAATAATGTCTCCAACTAGTTTTCTAATAATGAAGGGACAGGTAAAATGCTACAAATTATGGTGACCTAATAATAGGCACTGGTCCCGAACACAGTGATAGTACATCTTGATGTTTTGCTTCTGATATCTTCGGAGCTTCATTACTAAAATGTTGAAGGTTGATGCTACTGCCTTCACCTGTTTGTCGGCGTTTCAAAGTAATCGTTCTGTAAGACTCCTGCATTGGACTGGTGTTGAAAGAGTTTTTCAGGTGTCTCCTTACGAAAATATAATTCCGCCATTTCAGACCAATTGACATCTTCTTGTTCGTCGTCCATCCTGTTCCCAAGGATTCGCATGTCTTTGGACAAGCGTTTGAAATCCATGAAATCATTATACGGTGTACTCTAGAGACTTAACATTGTATAGCTGTTTACGTCTAGGCAGTCTGAAGAAGGCACAAGCTGTGAAGGTACAAAGAGATCACCCGCTTTCTCAAAAGCCGTTGAAATAGCACTGTGTGCAGAATCTCCCTCGTTCTGCCCATTTCGAACGCCTCGGAAAATATGAAGAGTAAATTCTCCACATTGGTGAAATTTTGCAATGCGCAGACAAGCATTACAGCGACGATTGAATTTTTTTTTTTGTTCGCTGCACCCATCACAAAGCAAATGAACAATTTTAACTCAATGCGAGTCATAATGCTTGAGATAAAGATATAAACAGTCTCCGATGATCCACATTTGCTGACTCCCTCGTGGCAGGTATAACATAAGCAGTCTCTTGAGGTTACATCGTAAAAAGTAAAACTGAAAACTCCGAGACGACGTTTGTGGAATACTGCACTTTCTTACGTTGTCGGAAGGTAAATTACTTGCTGGAGATCAAAAACAGCACACAAGAAGGAGCTATCTGCCATGGCTCTTACTTTACATTTTCTTTGATTGTACGAACTTTATTTTTTCTTAGGATGTGACTGTTGCATTTTTCTTCTAGTTCAGACTTCGTTTCTTCGTCGTCCTCAATGCAACTATTACACAAACTGCACTGGTCTTTTTCGAGTGATGGAATGATAAATTCATCTCTTTAAACACTTTTCTGTAAATGTCTATTCCGGCTTTTTCATCTTCTCTGCAGTCGTTAATATACATAGCGTACATTTTGTGTATAGTCAGTTCTGGGTGAAGGTATTCTTTAGAGGTGGTTTGTCGACAATAATGAGATTCAACTCGAGGGAATTTGTTAATATGTTCAGTAATTGCTTTCCTAATTCGAATGTTCCTTCATTTCAGTGACTCTAGACTTCCTCCTCGTTTATCACCTTCAATCACGTCAGCTGATGTCAGCTTTTCAAGGGCTGTCCTCATTACTTTTTCGCTGATTGATAGTGTATGAAGGAAGGAAACTTTACATGCTTGCACTTTCTCACCATTCAGGGGAAGATAAAAGCGATTACTTTTCAATCGTCTTGACGTTTCATGTTTTGTTGTCTTCTGTTTTGGATCAGAAGACTCTTTGAAGTTGGAGAATCCCCAGATCATAAAATGATGTAAATATTTCCTCTCTTTATTTATCGCTGAAAGCAGAACACCTCCTCCGACTTTTCTGGCAAAATGTTCCAGTGCATCGAATTCCAACTCTGCGTGGCGGCACCAAATTCATTGTGTTCGACTTTATGTATGAGTTTCCAGTTAATCGGCATTGCTTAGCAATTAATTTTTATTTACCCTCTTCTTGTTCTCCTTGCTGTTTTCTCGGGTGAACCTTCAACAGAGTACTCGTTGTATAGATGGAAGAATAACAAGACGTCTCTCAAATCAGATAAAAATATCTACACCTACTCCTCCCCCTGCCACTCACTATCATATTCGGTAGTTTGGATCTAGGGCTGTTTCCCGGAGTTTGACAGTTGTCATCCCCGTACAGCTTCGGACGAAAATCAGGGTGATAGACTCAACATTTTTGCACCATATTCAGATGTTTATTTTCATGAAACATTTGACAAATTTCAGTCTATAGAAGTCTTGGTGTGAAGACTCCTACCCTTTTGTTTGAACATATTATTTCCGGCATATCTTAACATAAGAATATTTCGTTACGAAACGAGCACGAGTTGAAAAACTTTATAATTGACTCTTTGGTGCGAGTTCTTCTGTTGTGTTATGCATATTTATTGCGTGTGTGTTATGTTGCCATAATGTCAGATTATTTTTGTTCTTGACTACACGGATAACACATGGAGAGTGATCAGATTACGGAGCGAGCACTTAATTACGATTCAATCTAAAAGAAGACCAGTTCGAAAACACAACAAAATTTTCCCTGAGACAGTGATGCCTAAAGGCTATAAATAAAATTCAAACCAGGAAAATTTTTCATGGCTTCTTACAATTTGTATAATTTCAAAATGCCTGTTCTCAAGTATAAGAAAGTCATTTTAATTTTCTAAAAGAAAATCTTCATTTGCAATTTCTTTTTCTTCCTAATTTTATGTTTTCGTAGTTGTATTACAAGAATTAATTTCTGTTTATGAGGTGACACAGTGCTTAGATTTTTATTAATGATAATACGTTCAGCCAAATTTTTATCTCATGTGATTTGTCTATTTACAACTGACGAATTCCAGCTTTTGAAGTTCTTTTTGTTGATAGAAAATTGACATAATTACGAATATTCCTGGGGCTATTTTATGGTTAATTCTGAGGACGAAAGATAGGTGATGCATTTACTGCTAATATTGTTCAATCCTTATTGTAATGTTAACAAAATATTTCCTAAAAGCAAGAAACTTATGATAATGTCTAACTTCTCTTTTTTCTTTTAGCTGATACTCTAATGCTTTCTGCGTATGATCAGTTTCAAGTCTGACATTACTGGTATCGCATTAAGTGACATGTAGGATGGAGCGGGTGCCATCTAGATATGATAGCAAGGACGTTATGATTTGAAGCTGACCGTAAACGTCAACAGCTGATACTTCAGAGGAAGTTGATTCTAATGATTCTGAGCTCGTGTTAGGTATGTTTCCTTGTTCTCCTTGGATTTATTTCGTAAGCTTCATAGGCGATTGATTGAAGTGGAAGGCACAGCTTCTCTGGAGGTGTAAGCGAAAAACATGCACACAGGTTCCTACAGCATCTTCATCGCACATTTTTGCACTACAAGTTCCAATGTAACATGGATCACTAGTTTCACACCTTCAACATCACTAGTTTCACACCAGCTCTCTTCGTCGCTTCTGACCTTTTCTTTGTAGAGTTATGGCGTTATATTTCTAAGGGTGCGACAACTCCTTGAAGTGGCAGATAACAAACTGAGATGAGGTAACAACTGTCGATAACTCACAGAGCTTTGAGCTTTCCATTGGACTTTATCTTTTTCTGCATATGTAAAGACACAAGGCACGACATCACTACACTGGAGAATTTTACTTTGAATCAATGGAAGACCACGAACTTAATAGATCTTGGGATTCTGACTTACACGAGTCTCGCAAAGAATTTGTGGCAGTGGCAGTCTCCAACACACATACACAATACCATTTGCTGTCAAACCACATTTTCACTAATGACTCAGTTGTGAAACTAGGTTTTCTTATCCCAACACAACGTAGTTCTGAAGAATGAACTACGTTTTGTGATCCGTTGCTTCACTGCACTAGAACATCCATCCTAACACTTCAACGAAAGGCACAAAACAAACTACCAACATTGGAATAATCACGGCAATCTTGAAAGAGCACTGCCTACAATTTAGCGCGCAAAGTTTCGAACAATTAAATACGACATCGTTTCAATCAAGGTGCAAACATACAGAAAAAAAAAAAAAAAAAATGTTGAATAAGCAAGCCTTTCTTTGACCTGGTACCGGCAAACAAACTTAGAACTCTTGATTAATGGAAAAATAAAAAAAAATAAGTCCATAAATATTAGAGAGAAAGAGACACAAATGAAGCAAACTAGTTGAGTGTCATCAACGAAGACGCACAACCGTGCAGAAGCATTCGAGTGCAAGTACTCGACAATTGTCAACAGACCTTCGCTGGTCCTCATCCATTACCAATCTCACTTCCTTGAAACGACATGAGCTGACCCACAATAGGCACAAAGACAAAAGGTCTGACAGGAGCTAGTTTAAAATCCTCTAAATGACCGATTCTGAAAGTTGACTGTCACTGTAGATGTAAAGTGGGTTTATATTCGTACGCCACATCGCAGGAGCCACGGGCTACAGTGAGCCCAACACTGGTTTGGAAAAAAAAAATGTGATGATTTCAGTGAAAGATGTTTTTCCAAATATTTGTGTTGGTCGTAAATGACAGGAACATTACTGCATACAGGTAGTTCCAGCCGTAGGTTTTCGGTTAACGGAAGTGAGGAATTTATTTTGCTTTCCTAATGGTTAAGTCTAGAAAACTGATGAAGCCTTGCTGTTTATGTTCAAAAGTAAATTTAAGTTAGGATTACTAAATTTAAACTTCGGAATAAGTAATCAAATTCTAAATCCTCTTGATATACCAACAGGACATCATCGACGTAGCAAACATTTTTAATACATTTTAATTTAAGTTTGACCAGAATTTTAGATTTAACCTAGTACCTTAATGTTGGCCAAAATGGGAGACATGAGGAGGCACATGCTAAGACCGTCCTTTCGTATGTAGATACGGTCTTTATATTGGAACACATAAGTAGGCGCATATTATTAATCAATTTTGAAATTTTATCAAATTCTACCTTTTCACAAAAAGCTCTTTGCACTACAAACAGAAAATTCATTACAAATGGAACTGAACACATCAACAACGCCAATGGAATACATTTTTATGTAACTTCACTCCTTGTGGGGAGCAAGTCTTATAATTGATTTTCCACTTGCAGACTAGCAGGAGATCTAAACTTTACTCATAAATCCGATGACAATGTATGACTACGTAAAATATTCCAGATTTTCCGGGATTTAAAGAGTTTTTCGAGCATTTGCTTTGTTGTATATTCAAAGTTTACTCCTTATCCCAATACGAGTATAAAGATTTTAAAATTTTCAGCGGTTTGACTTTTTTTTTCTATACTAATATTTAAAATATGTACTAAGAAAAGAAGAAAATAATTATATATATTAAAAAAAAAACACAACACTTTTATTAAAAATGCACTAAAAAAGGAGAAAACAAGCTCTGTCATACTTTTATAAAAAGTGTCAGGCAGCATAATTTTTCATAATTTAAAATGAATCTGATGAACCTGATAAATAAGTCTCTGACGCTATAAAAAATTAACGCAATTTTTATCATAAAAGCTTGTTCTAATAATCGGTATGACAAACCGTTTATTTTTCCTTTTCAATGTGATTTTTATTTTATATTATTATTTGTCATACACATTTACTACAGCGCATCTTTTACTCGTTAACTTCGAAATTGTTTCTTTCACTGTTCTAGAGAATTTATGTTTTCGTGAACTTAAAATATTGGAATAAGTTTTGGCTAACCTTACTTACATTCCTTGTTTTATTTAACCTTTGTTACTATTTATAAGACAGTTCACTTTATGGTTTCTTTAATTAGCCACCTTTGTTTAAAATCCATAGTATTTTACTAAAACCCAACAGTCATTACATATTTCAATATATTGCAACTCTGAATCTTTAAATTGACGCAGGAACTCAGGATGCAAGATCTAGGTAAAATATGTTATCCTTTACTATTATTATTTCCTATTTTCTGTCTATATATTCTCTATCTTGACAGAAGCACTAGCGTTTTAATTTGATATTCTACACTGAAGACACGGAGGTTACTAAATATAAGTACATATTTTGCTTCACAAGTATATTGTTTATTGTGCTGTATATTGTAAAAAAAAAAAACAAGTACTGTCTGACCAGATTGATTTGACAGGTGGAAACAACGTGAACTTACAACTTACTTACGGGGAAAAGCATCGCCTCATTGCTGTCACACACACCCACGCTTTCAGCCAATCAGGCTTCTCTCGGTGACTGACGGAGGGAAAACAATCTGTCGCAGCATTGCCACGTTTCCCACAACGGAGCCATAGATAACTGAAGCGATCATGGCAGAGAAAAAGAAGCCATGGCAGATTCGTAGAGAAGGAAGAAATATTATCAGTGAAGTTATACCATTCTGTGATGAGAAGAAGAAATCAGGACTCTGGAAAACCCACAAAAAAGATTACGGAAAGAGCAGCTGCTGCCACCGGTAAATCTATTGCAACAATTTTCAGAATAAGAAGCGAGGCTCGTAATGCAGAGAGAGGTGAATTATCCACACCGCGTAAGGAAACGCGAGGAAGGTGACAGAAAATATCTGGACGACATGGGCAGTCGTATTGTACGAAGAAAAGTTCACTCGAGTTCTCCGCTGTAGAAAAAGAGGTACCTACGTTGAAAAAGTTGCTTGCTGTGCTGTGTAAAGTAATAGGGTTTAATGGAAGAGGTGAAATTGTTAGACAACATCGGGTTTCGTTTCGCAAAGTGTAAACACAGAAGACATGTATTAACAGAACGAAATGACATTGCGGCGAAAAGAGCGTATTATTTGAGGAAGAAACGGAGATACAAACAAGAAAAAAGATATATTGTATGGCTAGACGAAACTTTTGTACACCAAAATTATAGTGGGCAAATGTTGGCAAGGGAAGGTGGCTGATGGTGTGTATTCGAGTGAAAGGTCGGTCAAAGATGGATTATAGTGCACGCAGGAGGTGAAAATGGTTTTGTTCTTGGTGCTTTGCTCACATTTAAAGCGAAATAAAAAACGGGGGATTACCGAAATGAGATGAACTGGGAAAATTTTCTCAAGTGGTTGCGCGAGCAATTAGTACCAGGCTTACCAAGCAATAGTGTAGTTTGCCTCGACAATGCTCCCTATGATCACAGTATGACTGTCAACAAAGCACCAACAATGTTCATTTCGATAATGAGATGATCAAAAGCGAGCTGCTCTGTTTGGTTAAAAGATACCGCAATGAGCCGGAATATGTTGTAGACAACATTTTAAAAGAACATGGGCATGAGGTACTAAGAATCCCCCGTATCAATGTGACCTGTCCCCAATCGAATTAATTTGGGGTCTTCTTTATATATATATATATAAAAGCGGGAAAAATGTAGAAGAGTCGGCTTCTAAAATAGAGGATATAGTGAGAGAAGCTGCCTCATCAATTACTACCGAAAAGTGGAAAAAGGAATGTGAGCACGTGAAGAAACTGGAGTTGGAATACTGGGAAAGAGATTGACTCATTGAACAAGAAATTGAAAAGTTTGTCGTCTCAGTTAAATCTGACAGTGAAGAAAGTATGGATTGAAGCGACGACGAAGAAAATGCGGGGAGTGTGGAAGAACAAATAAGTGGTATTGCATTCCTGCCACCATCGCCGACCCAATAACTAGGCACTTGAGGACAAGACTGCTTTGTACAGTACCATTTAGTTTACAGGTAAGTGTTTTATCCAATAACTTAATGTATCGACGTTAGATTTGCGACTGTAGAATTGAAATTGAATTTGTTATGGCCTTTTGGCATCTTGGGCTCAGGTGAGGTGATTGTAGACTAAAGAACAAGGTTTCTGTAGTATTCTGCTAGACTTCATTGTGGGGGGCGCAACCCCTTAAATTTTCAAGCGCTTCTATTTACACCCTCCTAATGTTGGCTTTACACCCCCCAAATTGAAAATTCTGGCAGAATGCCTGTGTGGAATGCTTTCGAATGGGCAAGAGCAATTTATATTTAGGCAATAGAAGTGATTCCAGAACTTAGAGATTAGTTTGTATTTCCTACATTGTAATTTTTGACGGTCAAAAGGCAGATAAAAATAAGTAAGAATACGCTACCTTACTGCATGAAAGAAGTAGGTGCTTCCGATCCTGGGGAAGCGCACATTTTTTGCACGCGCGGAAATATGGCAACAACGTTCTGGAGCCGACTCAGAGTATAACATTCCTTTCAGCGACAGAAGTGCGTAGAGGAAGAGGACCAACTATCACATCAGTCTGGTTTGACAATAGATGAATGGTTGGCAGGTCGCTTTCTATGCGCATTACTTCTCTTGTTTGAACAAATTTGTATCCAGAATCATGTAAATCTTTTCTTTTTAACCTAGTTAAGAGCCATAACCATTTGCCAAAGTAGGAACGTAGAATTTCTTGAATAAAGGTGTTTAAATTTCTTCAATGAAAATATTAAAAAATCGGAAGTACAAGGGTAAATTTCTGGTGTAGCTAAAAATGATAAATAATTATTTCCAATTAAATTTTAAAACTTTAGACATGAACTTTGCACTAATGCATGCTGCTAAAAACCTAGAGAAAGTGTTCGACCTGTCTTCACAAGGCCTTTCACCACGAATACCGCTTACATCACATAATAAATACCCTTGTGATCATGTAGTTCGTATTTTCCGCGTTAGATTTTCGCAAATTTGCTGCCATCTATGGATGTTTCATGGTACTATCTTCTAACATTTTCTGCACTATGCGAGTTCAATGATAGATTTTTGAAGACGAATTCTATTTTTTCTTTTGATTGTTTAGGCATTATTTTCGTGAATGAATGAGTAAAAATGCTATAATTTCTTGGATAGAGCTCACAATTCGACGATGGAAGCAAAATGTCCAAATTTCGTGAGTTAAAAAGCACATTTTCACAAAATATTAACAACTATCTATCTACCCATGTGATTTCTTGGGTATCTTGGAGAAATTTTACTGTCCCTGCCAACAAGTAATAAAAGGCATATCTAATTGTTGTAAGGACCAACCTTTTTAAAAGCTTTCCCGCACTTGGGGCAGGTACAGCTCCTCTCCTCCGTGTGGACACTTTCGTGGGATTTGAGCTCCGTTCGAGTGAGGAATGCTTTGCTACACACCTCACACGTAAAGCCCTTCTCTGCAGACTGGCGATCAAACTCATTCTTCTCATACAACTCAACGTTAGATGCCTACACAAAGGAAAGTAACGGGTTACAAAAAACACTAAACATACACGTTTTAAAATCAGCTTCACAATTAGCTTTAATTTGCATGATTCTTTTTTCTTTTCTGTTAACAATAATTATTATTGATTTTGTAGTACGTTTCAAGCTGTCATGAGTTTCATTATTACTTGTTTTACGAAGCTCATACCATCTTCGAAATATACTAGAAAAATAAATGAGGTTCATGGAAAATAAAACTATTTCTACTTTATGTATCCTTGTACGACAATTCTCAGCCAATATGTTTACCACATTTACATAAGAACAGTATCCAAAATTACCACATTAAACAATTTGGATAAACAATGATTTTTAACAGTTCTTTCATGTTCGCAGTATTTGAAGAAGGATTTGCGGGCATCTGAGATCGATAAATCGGTAAGCCAATTTAAGATTCTCACAAATGAGGCCATATCTCTTAATTTTTATAAACATAAAAATTGATGCATTCGGCTTTTTTCCTTATAACGAAGACTGGCATAAACGCAATTATTAGACATTTTCTGTTTTCATTTTACCTGACTTTTCCAGGTCTATATAACAGATTTTTCAGGTTGCACATATTTTCTGATCGAGTAAATTTAATCCCTACGAAACACAATCATTTATTTGTTTATTTATATATTTATAAAGCAGCAAGACAATATATCGAACGTGGGAAAAAAGAGAAAACAAACCTAGCGGCGTTTAGAACTTCGTTTGTGTCAGTTCTTTGACTGTTTCTATCCAAAGGATTTTACCCCATCTAAGCCTTAACCAGAACTGTAAAAAATTCACAACTAACTACTCGGAGAGTAATCCCTAATGAAGACATGGATGGTAAGTGTTTGTTCGATACTTAAATTTTACCTGATGTTGAATTTAAATTTTATTTATGGTCTTCAGGCGTCTAAGGCTCAGGTCGGCATAGGAGAGGGGGGAGGTTGCAGGAAGGTGTTGGCCAGGGTCTAAGTTGAAGGTAACAGTCCGGCATCTGCCTGGTGTGACAGGAAAAACCCTGCAAAAACTTGAGTCACGATGGTCGCCGCTGGGACTGAACCCACGACCTCCCGATCGTTAAGCCAACGCTCTACCACTGAGCTACGGTTTCTCGGTTCTACCTGATGTTTCTTATTTACTCACTTCAATCACTATTATAGAGTCAAGTATTCACAGCATAAGGGTTGGCTTAAGCTTTACATACTCAATTTATAAAACAAGATTAAGTTTACCAGCACCAGTGATGGGTCATTCCATGTCAAATCAAACACACTGATTTTACCTCACCAACTCAGATTTTTATTAAATTTATCATAGAAGTAGTACTCATATAGAATAAGAAAACTGCAAAATTTTATCAAAATATATAAACTCGTTTTGAAAATACTGCTATGTAGATTTCCTCAAAAAATGCTGTAAAACACAAGATAGACATATTTTCAAACTGCCATAGCAGCTCTTCTAATTAAGCTATACAGGTGGGACAGGTATAACTTTACACCATTTTTTATTGCCTTTAATATGATATCCAACAGAATAGGGAAAACCTTTTTTCAAATTTTGAAATTAAAATTTTTAGTTTGAATTTTGAAAAAATTAAATTTTCAAGACTTAAAAAAAAAAAAAAAAACAACTAGGAGATAGTTTATACTAATGTACAGCGTTTAAAAGTGGGATGGTAAAT
>JAGDQP010040746.1:633-17176 GCA_022664845.1 Lepisma saccharinum | reverse complement strand
AATCGCTTAGTTTCAGAGTTACAGTCTGCCGAAAGCGTGGGAAAATGAACTTTGGAGGTGAATATCTCCAAAACCATGAGCCATTGAGCTGAGGCGGCGTGTTTTCGTCTGAGACTTGTAATGTTCTCTATAAAAATAATGTATGAATCAGAGGCTTTTAGTGGCGGCGCAAGGGATTTCCCCATAGTGAGCGAGGGATTCACGGATATTCCGTTAGGAATGGTGCCCCCGATGCATGACATACGAAACGACGTCCGAACAAGTAACAAACATGCGTTGACAGACCAGCGATATCTTGAACATAATCAAGATGGCGAAGGATTTTTAGTGTGTTGTGTGTGGTTGCATAACTACAACAGAGAATGAGTGTAGTGGAGAAAATGAAATGAAATAAACTCTTCAATTAATAGCTCACAATCATGCCATGTGTACTAAAATAGAAATATATTAATGATGTGTAATGATTATGGAAGTATTGGTACAATGAGAAACTGCTGTGGTGTGAGAGTATCTCCCGCAAGAAACAAAAGAAACAGCACAATGTTCACCACAAACTCACTTTGTCTGGGATCTAAAATTGGCTCTATTGCCGTAGAGGTGAAGGCTTTACCACTGAGTCACAATTGACCCCGTCCTTCTCCTCCCCTATAGCTGACAAAATTGTATTAACGTCGCATGGGAGGTAATGATACATTGAAACAAAACACAATAACTCCCTGTGACAAAATATCGGAAACGGTTTCCTCTCCCAAGCTAAAGATGTGTGAGAATGGGGAAAATGAACTTCCAAGGGGACCAAGCGATGTTGCTGAATACATAGTTAAGATGTAATATCATTAATTAAGTTAACTGTTCAAGACGTCGTCGTCTCTGTAATAAGTAGATCGATTCCAAAACGCACGATTCATTTCCCTGGGGGCGCAAAGCGCATGGTATTTTGTATGGTCGCAGATTGCACGATCGTAAAACGCACGTATTCGACTTGAAACTTTGCGTACGTACGTACTTCTTACCACAAGGTAAAATTTGGAAATCTCATCGCTCACTCCTATTTATTTAACGATTTTATCAGAATTCACTCTTCTGTCAGTTCGGTTCGTTCAAATCTTGTAACTCAATTTTACCCACTTGCGCTACTCTAATCGACTCGAAACTTAGTAGGCGATGACAACACGAAATGTTTGAAAATTCACCCCTCAAACCCCACTCCATCTCCACCCTCTAGGGGTTAAAAATTTCACCGAAGTACATTTGTGTAGGTTTAGTGTTTTAATGATTATTAAGTGAGTAGCATTAGGTCACATTGCCATTGTGATTGTGTCAGTTGCTTGGTGGTTTGATTCAGCATTTTATGTTCCAATATTTAGGTTAGGTTAGGTAAGATTACGTTTAGTTAGATCATGCTAGAAATGTCGTGTCATTGAACAGTGAATTTTATAAATATTAAGTTAGATTACATGAATTCACGGCTTAGTACGTAAGTTATTATGAAGTGTAGTTCGGTCTTCTAATTTCGAAAGTGCATTTTTCAAACCTAAATTAACTTTACCTTACCTAACCTGAATGCAAATCAAAAGATCTATTCTTGTTTTTGATTTCTTCTTGCTTTTGAGAACAAATCAATTTGATCCCATTCTTCTTACAAACAAATATTCTTCGTTTCAATCATTTTTATTGAAAGAAACAAAATGATTAATTCAATATTTTGCCGAGGCATTCTAAATAAATAAATTATTGACGTATAAATTTAAAATTTTATTAACATAAAATAAATCTATGACAGATACTATACTGATTAAAAGGCACGGTATACAGGTTTGCTGAGAAGAATGTTCTGATGTTCTATGTTATGCAAATGATTGTGTTTCTAGAGACAACTCCTTTCGAATTTAGGCAAATTGCTTTTGATAACAGTCGTGCAGCTGTTACATGGGCAACAGTTGTTTGATCACATGTTCTTGCCTATCAACTTTATTTAGGTAGACCTCTCAATCTTTCATATCGCAAAGTTACTGAAGGAATCTGTGGTTATTTCGATAAGGTTGGTGGAAGTTGACGATGTAGAATCGCCAACTGATACTAAATTGTATGCGACAATTCCTAGCGATGTTCAAGTAACAGACCTGCAAACTAAGTACACTGAAGCTAACGAAGTTTTATATGCTGAAGGAACGAACGAAATGGTTGACAAGCAGCCTAAAGAAGAGGAGAACGGGACAGCAAAGAAAATCAAAACAGTAGTGCATACTGGTATTGGAAAGCATGCAAAGAAAAGGGGTAAAATGATGAATAAGTTGATCTAAATTGTGAGACCGTGGAATCGAAAAGCACTCTCACAACTACTACTATTACTGGTATTACTACAACTACTACTTCAACAAATAATACTACACTACGGTGACTTTTATAACTATTATTACCAATATAGTACCATTTGTAACAGTATTTACCATATCTTACGTATTAAACTTGTTTTTTGCTAAATCTACTCATTAAATTATTAATATATAATAACATATTTAATCTTATTTAAAATATTAAATCTAAATATTTCTCGTTTGAAACAATCAAAAAATGAAATTAAAAACTATTTTAAATTTATTTCATTTATTTATTAATAAGTAAAATTTTAAACTAACTATAAACAAATAAAAACAGATAAACATATATTACAACATTTATGGAAGGAAAATCTTTTCCAACTCCTTCCCAGGAGGCAGCGTACCAACGATATGTATTTTAAATTGTATTTATTCAATTAACATTGTTGTTTTAAATTAAGAATGGAAACAATTTATTTACTTCATTGTTATAAACAATGAAATTACTGGGTTTTTTTCTCTCGTTTCCTGTCAGTTTTCACCTTCCTTACGATTTTAGATTTTAGTGAAAATCTGAACTTTATTCCACTGTTTTTGGAACCTGCACCTCTATTTTTAGTAATAATGGTTTTCTAGATTTAGGCGTTATTACATATTTCTCTGCATTCATTTATATATTAATATGTTTAATCTAACTAGATTTAAGTGTTATTACAAATTTCCTTGTGTAATTTATATATGGATATCTTTGATTAAAAAGTATAAAAAAAGTTTTAAGTGAAATGATTTTATAAACGGAGTGAAAAATAAAAAAAAATCTTCCTTCAAATTAACGAATTAATTAAACAAATAATATTTACCAATTTATTTCAAATAAATGAATAAATAATATAATTGTAGAGTTTGTATCCCATGAATGTGAATCAGTGAAGTTGTATTTCTTTTCATAATACATTATTCCAAGATCGTTTTGATTCAGCAGTCAATATGACAATTGAATTGTTAGCAAATGAATTGATCTATTGCTCTGCGCAATGTTATTCCAATACTGTCTTTCTGAATACTCCAATCATGTGTTCAAACTCTGTAAATATCCTATTTACAACTGATTTGAAATTGAAAAAAATATACTTTTATCTAATTCATTAATTTTTAGTCACCCCAATGATTTTATTGAAAGTCACATATAAGAAAATTATGTCTTTTATTTTCCAGTACGCTTATACAATCGTTTCACTTAAAACTTTTTAATATTTTTTATTTATATATTTGTTTTTTTCTATTGTTAATTATTTACTTAGTTTTTCATATTTACTTCAGGTACCATCACGGCATTGCCCTGGTGCGATTGAAAAAAAAAAACATCGGAAAACTTTAGTCACGACGATCGACCTCTGGCATCGAACGTACGACTTCCGGACCGTAAAACGAAAGCTCGACCAACTAAACTACGACTGCACGTTGCATTTATGTAGTGAGTTAGAAAAAAAAAGAAACTTGTATAGGTGTTAGACTGGATATTCGAGCTTTATTTTGATTTTTATTGCCCAAAAGACAAACAATTTATATGATTGAAACATTTATTACTTATATTTCCCAGTAAAATTGTGCCATGAATAGTTTTAAACTTTAATCAACTCAAAAAAAAAAGAACTTAGATGCTAGTGTATTTATAGGAAACAATAACTTTTTAAGATTATTTATTAACTCCCAATGTTAAAGATATATCACACTGCTCCTAACGCAATCAGTAAATTCACAACAAATACTTTTTGATATATTATACAGTTTGGGCATTAAAGGGTTAACCTGTTGACTGCACTATTTATCTGCATCGGTGTGTGTATTTTATGAATTGTCGATAAGTGAGAAAAGATGAGAAAATCTACTTGGCTATGAGCCTAAGTTAGCAACTTGTAACTTAAAGAATTTATTGTGAGAACATGTTTTATAACGATATTCAATAAGAGAAACGAAATAATTATAGGTTATATATTACAAATGACACACAATGTGCCACTGTTAGATGGCAGGATAAACGTTTGTCTTCAATGTGTTATTTTCTTTATACTAATTACCATTTCAAACTGATATGTTTTGCAAGAAGGTGGAAAATTCCTCGGGGCGATATAGTTTCATTGTTATGTAATTCTTGTATTTAGAGAAAGAAGACATATTAGGATACATGAATTAAACACTTGCAAGAGGAAATCGTGCAGCTTGATCTTTTTATATGGTAACGGATGTTTCACTACAATAAAAATATACAATAATGAGTTTAGTTTTCATTATATTTGATACGAATTCTTTTCACGAAATGAAGAAGTTGTTAATAAAATACAATATTCAGGGAGATATTCGAAATCTTCTCGGACGAAATCTCCCTGAAACGAGGGAACCAAGGAGACTTTACACCTCCGCAAAAGCTAGAACAAAATTTCTACAATGAAAATAGTATCTTAAGGCAAAACTCCATAGCACGAATAAGTATCTAGAGCAAAATTTCTGTAAGAACAAACTTAGTCTGAAATATGCACAATGAACGAAGATTGTACCTGAAATGGAAAGTAGTAAACATAAGCAACACACCATACACGAAATTTTCGCTATAATAATATTTTCTTATCTATAAAACTAGCTCATGGTTTGGTTTCTAAATCAACGCGAATTAACATGGTTTCGAGTCCTGGTCGGAACAAGAATGCTTTTTCTCCTGGTGAATAAGACTATAGTAACTTCTTTTCGTGAAATGACTAAAGTATAGAATTTACGAGCAAGCATCCAAGCTGTCTGTACTATTACGTCAGAGTGTGACCTTTAGAAGTCTTTTAAACAGCCATACAAAATAGTGAATAAGACTTTCCCACGCCAGTATTGGAGTTAATTTTCTTTCTTCTGATACTGAAAAATACAATTATAAAACTATTTTAGTAAGTAAGGAACTAATCCCGATGTAGTATAGTTGTTTACGTGCTGTACTTTTAATCTGTAGCTCTAGGTTCGATTCCCAGTTAAGCCATGACTTTTAAAAGTAATATAAGAATGATGCCCTGGCTGCAAAATGAAAATCATTGGACAATCGAGAGATTAATAAGTGTGTGTATGTTCGTGATACATCAAAGATTTTTTTCTCGGTTAATATCACTTTTCTTTTCACTTCTGCTTGATTTTTTTCTTTCTTAGATCTTATAGTGTTTGTCTTTTCCTTTAGTTCTCTTTCTCTCTGTTTTTGTTCGGTTATGTGTATATCTGTAACATCTCTCTAACTGTGGGTGTTCCTCTCTCTCTCTCTCTTCGTATATGATTTGATCTCTTTTCTTTAAAATTCTTTTTCTGTTGTATCATGATTGGACTTGATATAGAATATGTAATAAAAGAGGTCTAAACAAATAATTCCCTTTCATTTCTGCAAGTTCCTATATCTTGCAAAATAAATAAAATATGTATAGGTGTTTGTAAGAAAATTGTCCAGGTGATCAATTTTGAAGAATAGTGCAATTAATGATTATGTTATGGACCTACAATTTTATCTTCTCTTTCTTTCCTCCTCTCTCATTCAGATTTCCTCTCTGCGTTTCTCTAAAAGATAGTTAAGTACATAATTTAATAGTCTACGTTTAATGTTATGGCCTTGGCCAATGGTTGGATGAAACCAGTGCAACCACCAGGAATTAAACGTTTGAACAGTGTTATATGATTAGGGCATAATTTATTTGATACGTTATCATCCTTATTTGCACTCCATGAATCCAGCAAAAGCAAGACTTTATCACTATCGGCAGGCAGGCTATTCCAGAATACAGAATAAAACTCTTTTAAATCACTTTTGTGGACATCACAAGCAGCTAAATTCGCTTTCCATTTGAACTTTGACCAGCCCTAACCTTGTTATTACTGGAGCTCTGCAGCTAGGATTTCACAGGTGGACTATACTCGTCACTAGCTACAAATTAAGGTATCACTTGATGAGCAACTCGAGTCCTCACTTCGGGTACTTTACTTGTGAGTTGCTCTTTCCTACCACTCGGACCGAGTGGCCCATGTGAATTAACACTTTGTGTGTGTTTAGCTATGAAGTCTAGTTCTGTGTGCACCTCAAGGTCAATAAACATAACCATTGTTATTGGTCTGATGCTAAAACATCGTGGGCAGTAAAGCAGGTGACAGTACCAAGGTCATTGGTGTAAGATATGGGGCACACAAACTGTATGTGCACTTTTTCCATTGTAACTTGACTGGTGAACGATACTTGGACAACAGAATTTAAACAGATCACTGAGTAACAGGGGCAATCGGCCCTTTCGGGTAAAGTTCAGTACATGGCCTATGTTTGGGACCCTGGATTGACCCGGTGACAAAATAGATAGCGCTTCCTAAATACATTCTTCGTCCACTGGCGTAACTAAAAAAAAATTTCGTGGGGCAGGTCCTTTCAGTGACAAAAATAAAAGTACGAGATTAAATTACTCCCCAGTAATTTAATATTTCGTGTTTCTTTTACCATTTTCTAGGAATGAGAGTTACATACTACAGTAGGTAGCAACTAGCAACAGGAGGCCTCATAGCCTCCACAGCACAAAAAAAAGTAGTGAAAGAGGATTTAGAAAGGAATGATATGTGAATTATGTTCCCATTAACTCGGTCAAATGTTTCCTTGTCTACAATACGAAAAATCGTGCATTACGTCCCACATTCATTTTAATTTTATTTAAGACCTTTAGACAACTTTGGCTCAGGACGATCCCCCATTCATGTAGCCTCTCCAGCTTTCATTTATTTCCATACTAATATTGTTTCTCTCTCTCTCTTTGTCACTCACTCACTCACTCATTCACTCTTCTCACTCACTCATACACACATTCAGACTTACATACACAAACACAAAGAGAGAGAGAGAGAGAGAGAGCATATTTGTAGCATAATTTCCGTTTTAGAAGGTCATTACGACGCTCTTTCTAAAAATCATTACTTCGACTTATGGTCTAGCAAATTGAGGCTTTTGTTTTCCAGCAGAATTACTAGCTACCTCGGCAAAATATTGAAGTTTCAGGGGAAATTTTTACTTATTGCTAAAATTTTGCAATTGTAAATTTCCAAGGTTTCCAAAACTTTGGTAAAATTTTATATTGGCCAGTCTAGTAACTGTTGACTTCTGGCCGTCACGATTATTCGTCGCGTTCTAGTTAAAAGACACCCATGCCCCTGCCAGGACTCGAAGCCGGGACCTTCGAGTCATTCTCAAGGTTTCCTGTCCACTTTACTACACAGGTTGTAATTCTTGTAGAACAATGAATGAACCCTTGCTGTTACAATACATGTTGTTTTTAATTGGGCAGGTGATTGACTTGGCACCCCTGTGAAACTAAGACTGGTATTAGAGCTGTGTCGAGCGTTTTTTCTCTCACATCCTGGTCCATTTAGTAATTCATAATATTGCTGATAGATGGCAGTATGGTAAGGTGGCATTACGGGTCTGTGTTAGCAAATGAGCCGAGTTTAGCAGTAGGGCCACCTACTGCACGCCGCCAGGATGCCGTCTAATTTGGTATCGCTTGGGAGTCAACGATGGCCTACTTGCAATATCCCGCTACGTGGGCAGCCACTTTAAGTCCATACGTTGGGCCAACGTCTGTTTGCCACTCAAATGCTGACTTGGAGGCGCCTCCCTCCACCCAACTTCGAGCCACCTCCTTGACGGCAGCCGCCACCAATACGGACGTCGTCCCACCAGAATGTTGCGGTCAAGCTATACCTATAGTAAAAGGGTGGAAGTTGGTCGAGATAAGTTTACGGCGAAACAGTCATGTCATATGATGGTACTTCAACGCAAAGAGACGACAGCGCCAGTGCAAGGAAACAAAATTTAAATCATTTTCAAGTTTAACCAGTTTCTTCGCATAACTCTTTGTTCCAACAAGCTTCAAATAGGTAAGTTACAACAACTAGGAACAATGCTATTCCAGCAAGCCACTTACGTTGTTCCACCATGTTTGTTTCATGCGTGTTATCGAGTTCAACGCAATATCAAGTTTGACAACAAAGAAAGTGACTGATAATCCTGTTACAAGCTAATATATCATCTAGGTGTTTCGGTTGGAGGGGCTGTCATATCTTTTGTGCTAATTTCAATAAATAAAAATCATTATTTTTAAATCTAAAGTCATTTTCTCGTGACATGCTTTCTAAATAAGTCCTACCCTGTGTTACAGATGCATGGGCAGACAGGTTTAATATTAAAAGAGCCCTCTCTAAAAAGTATAAAACTAAAAATTGAAATAAAAAATGGAGCCGCTAGAAAATCTAAAAAGAGGTCCACAAGGGGAAGTGATTTTAAATGGATTGGTTCACATGAAAAAATTATACAAAGAATCGAAAATTTCATTTCTATTCTAAATTTGAAACTGCATTTTAAATCAAGAATGTAGTTTTCTATTTTTTTGGTTGATCCAATGTGACTTCGACATTTTCAAAGTGTAAACCTGATTTCACAATTTTCAGCATGGAATGGATTTAATGCATTGTATGGTGTGTAATTAGCAAATTACACCTTTGTTTGTTATCTGTTGATTTAGCTATTATTACTTGGAAGTTAGATTAGATTATCAAAACTTTTAATGAGAGGAAATTGAGGAAAGATCCTATCAAAAGAAATGCGTCATTACTACTGTTCTTGGGTGTGTATGAAGCAAAAGTCAATTGACTCACTTATCTCTACAAGTGCTGATGGGAACTGGGACGAAGATTTCATTTGAATAGCAAAACAGATATTAATCAATTACAATAAACATATTTTCGTTGTTTTGAGTACTTAATGTCAACGATAGAAATTTTTGAGTACTTGGTAAATGAAAGGAATGTCCTATCAATACTATCCCCAAGTATTTCTGTTTATAATAAAGTATTAAATGTTAAGAAGTATCAGCAGGAAAGTAAAAGTACAACGGGAAGATTAAGAAACTTTCAGTTTTATTCACATTAGGCAATATAAAGTTTTGCGATTGCTGTTAATATAACCCCTTGAGTAGAATTTAGCTACCGAGCGGCCGTAAGCTCAGTTGGTACAGCGTTAACTTAGTAATCGGAAGGTTTTGGGAATCATGAAAGAGATCGACCATCCTGACTGAGATTTTCCCAGGGTTTTCCCTTAGTTACACCGGACATATTTTGGGATGGTACCTTCAAACTAGGACCTGGCCGAATTTCTCCCAACATCTTTTGCCCTACGCTATTCTGGCCTGGGCCAAAGTTGGGTAAAATAATATTAGAAAAGATCTATTAGCGGAATTCCTAGTACTAAATCAAGAAGAATCTAATTTTAAGCAATTACGATCAAATCCCATGAAAAACCTGAAATGAACTACCATTTCCTTCCCTTTACCGCTAAATTATACGCACATTGTAAATTTAAAACTGTCCACGCGCACTACCAATTGAATTGCTCAGTTCGATAGCTGCGATTCAGAAAGAAATAATCACAAATAACTACACAGTAAGAAGTAATTTAGGTTAGTCGTTAAGTAGTGTGTTTTCCAGAAAAAGTATGTAATCGTTTAATGTTGAATTGTTTGTTGAAGTAAATAAGTCCAAAAAAGTAAGTAGACAAAAATGCAGAAACGTGGAAGCGATTATTTGAAATAAGGAATTTATAATTTGTGTTTAAAAATATAATTATGGAAGTTGTTTATCAAGTTCAAGAATTGTTATTTTCTCTTACAACTTCCAAGTTGTGTTTTATCGTTATAATATCCTCTCAAAATTATCGTGAAGTAAATATTTATCGTAAGTCAGCAACATCATAATGCAGTGATAGCCAACTTCGATTTGCCCATGTGCCACATTAAAATTTGGCACGATCTTCTATGTTTGTGGAAATAGCAAAAGGCCATAATCAAAATAATAATAATAATTTTTGGTTCTTACAATTTTTAACATAATTTTATTAGTATGGGTTGCATTCTGTATTTTCGCAGTTGAGATCAATTAATTTCATGTATAGATTAAGAAGGAAAAATGAAATAAAACCTTCTTGCGACATGTTTATGGTCAACAAATGCAACATATGTGACGGCACGGAAAGGTAAAAGTTTCGGGTCAGATCTGGTCCGCGGGCCATAGGTTACACATCACTGTCCTAGTGTATTAATGTTACAGCCAGTCTTTCTTGTGGTTGTATACAGCCAGTCAAAAAGTATAGTATTTTGGTGCGTTATGCTATGACCAAGAGCTGATAAGTTATAAAATCTTTCCAACCATGCTTATCTTGAAATAATAGAACCTCTTTTCACCTTCTCTCAAAGATGAAAAGACACAGCCCCCGTGGTCCAGGTGGCAACGCCGCGGACTTCGAATTGGTAAAGGGTAGGCACGCGGTTTCGAACTCCACGACCGACAATCCTGACAGATTTTCCAGGGTTTCCTCGCTTTCACCAGGCGAATGCTGGGGATGGTACCTTAAGTAAGATCCTGGCAGATATCGTTCCCCATCCTCTTCCTAGCTCATCTCGGCCAGAGACAAAGATGCTAAAAGGCAATAAATAATTTTTGAAATTCAAAGATGCAACGAGTTTATAAAATTGCCTATTTAAAGTCTAGCTTGAAACTGAATGCATCCTATGGCTTTTCATTTTGTGTTTTCTACTTCATCTTAGAGCAACCGCCCGCGATAGACTCAGGCTCAGGCTTAAGGTTACGGTCTCCAAGGTTTTGGGCTCGAATCTCCGCCGGAGCCTGGATGTTTGTAGATTTTAGAGACATCTAGTGAAATCAAGAAGGGCCGAAGTCATTAGTTACTAAAATGGCCCAAACTACGAAGTTTACCAACCTCTTTACAAAACCTGAAACAATTGCAACCGTTCATTTGAAATCCATTTCGATGCTGAGCAACTTAAGTATCAAAGCGCGGGAACCTAACAATTTTAGTGATTATTTTTAAATGGGAGATTTTTTCTTTCTCAATTTTATGATTTCTTTCTCAACAATGCGCGCTTATCCTTACTGCACTATGTGTCACTGTCTCAATTTGAAATTTTGCTTTAGGGGTGTTCTATTAACTTGGCTGACCCAAAATATACGAGCTATTAACTGTTAATCCATGGCGCTGCAAAACGCGGGTGCAAAACGGTGCAAAACCGGTACACTATCTGTTTTCGAAAAATTTGACTGAGGGGGGGGGGGTTACCATTAACTTTGCCCCCCCAAAATAGAAGAGCTTATAACTTTTTAACCCTTGCGGTGCAAAAAGCGAATCTTGGATGCAAATGGGTGCAGAACGATTGCAATCTGTTGCACTATGTGTTACTGCCTGATTTTTGAAATGTCGCTGTAGAGGGCTACCATTAACTTGGTCCCCCACAAATTTAAGAGCTAATAACTTTTTAACTATTGCGGTGCAAAACGGGAAACTTAGGTGCAAAACGAGTGCATACCGGTACACTATGTTTTCGAAAAATTTGACTGAGGGGATACCATTAACTTGCCCCCCCCCCAAGTATAAGAGCTTATAACTTTTTTACCATTGCAGTGCAAAACGCGAAATTTGGGTGCAATACGTTGCAAACGGGTGCAAAACGATAGGCTACTTATTTCTCAAATTTGGTCTGGTGGTGGTGGTGGTGGGGAAGTTTATGGACCTGGTGAAACCACATGAATGCAACAAAACAGTGAAGGTAAATAAAATAAACCACCAAATTCGATCCTCCATAAAGAAATTGAACTCCACAAAATTGTAAAAAAAAAAAAAAAACACACACACACACACACAACACTTTACCAATAGAAAATAACACGTATCTACACGTTTGAATTGAAATACAATGTTGATCACTTTTGCGTCTTTTTTAAACTGCGGAAACCACGAATATCTACATTTCTATAAGACAGCATTACCTTCCAGCGAAGACTATCGGCCAAAACGACAGCAGCGCTCAAGTTTCCTCTCTCTGCCGTCTCGTCCTCGCACGCTGTGTAAAATCGGGAGAGTGTCCGCACCTCTTACTTTCTAATCGTTATGCTGGATTAAAGCAGTGGCGTGGTTCGGAGTCTAAGATAATTGTAGATCCCGGCATTCTGCCTTTGATTGGTGAAATTGGAAAAATGTGGAGAACCCCATTGGAGATGGTCTGACTGATCCGCCTGAACATGGTCTGATTATTTTTTTAAAAAATCTTTTCAATTTTTTAAGCTACTTTGGCTCAGGCAGAATGAATGATGATGGGAGAATTGGTGGAATAAAGAAAGTGGGAGGAAATGGGGAAGGCCGACAAACCCCACGCATACGGCATTTGTCCACCACAAAGTCTACATAGGCACAAAGCGGAATTGAACCAAGGACCCCAGGCGCAAGAAGCGAGCGCTCTTCCACTTAGCCACTGAGGTCCGACCAGGATCTGAATTACCGCTCGACCTTATCAGTGTTACTTGGCCCGAATGCTACGCCAACGCTCTATCACTGAGCTACAGTGGCTCGGTGACTTAATTATGTATTGGATCTAGAGGCTGTACTAGGAACTATATTCCTTCTTGCATCTGTGATACGTTCATGCTATTACTTACGATGACTGAATTGTCGAAATCTATACTGATTTTTCACTGTTTTAAATAGTAATCACTGCAAATTGATTCATTCAGAAAGCGACGTAAATAAGAAGTTCCTTTCTTCTCTGCTCTAATTTTATCTTTTATGTATATATTATAACCTTGAAATTTCTGAATAGTATATTAGGAAACTTGAAAAATTCAAGGAATTTGCTCTGATTACATGGTTGGGAACCCTTACTTGGATTTCTTTTCAGCTAGAGATAGACAGATCTGCCAATGATGTCTTCGTTTTCTTTGTTTCATATTTACAGTTACAATTTGTAATGCCCATGAACAACAGGACTTTTTTTTTAAAAGTTAATAGTTCCTTGACCAAGCAACCATAACTCAGTTGGTAGAGCTTTGACTTTACATTCTTTTGTAGTTTTCCACTCCAGGTAAATGTCACTCCAGGTAAATGTCGGGATGGAACCTACAACTTATGACCTGACCTAATTTTTGCCCTCTGTCCCGGCCTAATCGGAAAAATTGTTTCAGATGCCACTATAAACTGTAGTTACAGTTCTGCACGGCTTGATTTCTTAACTGGTGTGTAGCAAAATACTCAGATATGTACCGGGAAATCTCCTCTCATCTATTACTTTAGTCCTATTTGGTTAGCCAGATGAGAGTATATAGTCAATTTGTTAATATTTGTCCTTTTATTACGGTGTGAGTTATTTCTGTTCACAGCATGTGGAATTTAAATTTAAACAAACTTAAATGTACTAGAAATCTAATTATTAATATCGGTATTAAATCGCGACGACTCGGATGGGAGAAAAATGAAGACTATATTTTATCTTGGTTGGAAAGCTGGATGGAAAGAGACGGTTGAGAAGACCGAGACAATGTTGGAAGGACAATATTAGAAGGACAATATTAGAAGTGATCTTCGAGAAATAGGTGTTTGTGGTGAAATCTGGCTTGATCTTGCCCAAGATAGAACCCGGTGGCGATCGTTTGTTACTGCGGCGATGTACTTACGAGTTCCGTAAGCCATTGAGTAAGTAAGTAAGGTATTAAATTATACTTTTCTCCAAACCAAGACACACCGGACTTGAGTATTGGCAGTGATATAGACCAGACGTGTGTTAAAATCACTGACGGAAAAGTGCAAATTTTCGGGGGAGAAACACAGAGAATGCAAAGTATAAGTAGCAAACTTTATTAAACTGTACAAGAGGAACATTTTGTGAAGGTGGCATATGTGTCCGATTTTTCCTTAAGGAGTTATTAGGCTTCTAAAATTCCCATGTTATTCTTATTGGAATAAAATAGATGCTATCAAAATAGAATTCTAAGAAATAGAATAAAGGATGTAAACACAGCAGAAGTCCTGCGAACACCGGAACTCGTCTTGATACTTCAGGAGCTGACATCAAAAATCTCAAGGTACTATAAAGAGAAATTTATGAGGGAAAGGATGACATAGATATAAGCATAAATAAACTCAATATAGAAGATTATCGATTACGGGTTTCGTGAGGCGTGAGAGTGTCGTGTGCGTGCGGCGTCGCGCGGGTGCCGAGTAAGCATCTCGAACGAACATTATGTATCTAAACATGGACAAATAACCATCCAGATATGTTAAAAACAACCTAAAAGTGAATAAGTAGCCTAAGTAAAACTAGACAGAGCAACTAATTATAACATGATTATCAGCAAATAAAGTGAATAATTGGCCGCTGGAAGCCAGTGGCAAATTAGAGTGCCTTGTACAGGAACTCCAGCACAAGAGACGCTCATCGTGTGTGTGTTGAATAAATGTGGTGGCGGGAAGGTGTAGTGAAATAGTATAACATACGGTATAATAATTTAAATACTTAACAACCAAACAACACTTACATTCCGGAACCCGGAATGGGAGCGTACAGCAAAATAGCCTAGTGTATGTGTGACCAAATGAGTGAATAATGGAAAGGGAAAGCAGAAGAGGAATCTAAGGTGGAAATGGAGGGAAACCTAGTAAAGAGAACAAAGGCAGATGCATAGAAACTTTGTAGGAGAACATCATTTCTACGGCTATAGTTTGTCAATCCCCCCTATCCCCCCAGGAATACAAGTGTGAATGAAGTGAGAGTGAAAGTGTGGTAAGTGAAAACAACCTAAACCCTATGGTGAGTGAGGAAGAGGAAGATAACAGTAAAGAAGACGACTAGGAAGGAGAAGCGGAAAAATCTTTGTGGGCGAAAGAGCATTCCCACGCGCAATCCGATCCTAAAATACCTCTCTTATCTCGTTGCAGGGGCAGCAAAAGAAGAAGATGTCGTAGCAAGTCCATATCTGTGTTGTCATTGTGAAGTCCGGGTGTTGTCCATGTGTTTGTCCTAAATGTTATGTATCAATGTTTCTTTTTATAATAAAATTGCAAATATGATAGGTACGGAACCCTTCCCCCAAGCAAATGTTCTAAACATAAACTAAAGACCAGGAGAACCTTGGATGCCTGGTCAAAAGTCCGTCCCGCAACACCTGAAATCTAAACTGAGGGAACATAGGAGCTTCTTGCAGTGCCGGAATTCCGGTAATCCAAGAATCTCCAGTGACAGCCTGTCCCAGAATGGGGAGAGCGAAGAACTGCTCGTGCTGTACGTCCCCGAAAGTACACAACCTATTCTGCGCAAAGAATGCAGAGAGACAGAGGTGGAAGGCGGGTCCCCAAATAAAAAAAAACAAGACACATTGTTTGTTGTGTAGTTTTTTTTTCAGAAACTGTGCAGCAGCACAATGATAAGGTAACTATTGTGGATACTTCAACAATAGTAGCGAACTGGCTTCACCATGCGAAGCAAAGGCACGGTCGGGAAAGGCATCGTCTAGGGAGAGCTTATGGACAAAGTGCAAAATAAAGGAAGTGAAAGTGCCCGTGAATATAACGAAGATGATGGTGAAGAAAAGAACAAAAAAAAAAGGAAAATATATGTCAAGTGTTCTTTTTTCTTTTATTATATCTACCACTATTCTTGAAGGTGAAGGTGAATATAATTAAATTTTTTTTTTAAGGAAGTACTGTCTGAAATAAGACATTATGAACGCTTAGATGATGGTGAAGACTGCGATGTCGATGCGACTTCCCAATGCTGTCAGGGATGCCATCTTCGGTACTGGGTAGCGTCTGGTACTGTGCGCACTTCCCTTAAGTACCTCACCTTATTTAACAGTTACTTAGGCGGTAATAAAGTGGTAGTTTATTTGACCTTGTGCAGCTTGCTGAGCAGAGTCATCTTGAAATCTTAAAACTTATGTAGTTGGACAATATGGGAAAGCAAGTTGTTGGACAATTGTATCCTAAATTATATATGTGCGTGTGCATAGATGAGTGGTTGTCGGCGGGGGACAGGGGTGATGGTCGAATAGTTATTTTAATTTTTGTTGTTTGGGGGAAAATGGTGTAGTTGTGTGATTTGATTATGTTTTTATGATTTTTTTAGGAAAGTTATATTCTGGCTTGTTTTTCTTTTTTATGGTTTCTACACATGCATTTTTAATATTAAATTGACTATAATTTTCCTATTAATTCTAATCATTCTCACCTTCCTTTTATTCAGTTAACCCACCCATTGTCCATGGCCCTTACGCTGATTATAATTATCAATACAAGCATCACATGCCTGCTAGTACCTGATTTTCATAGTTCTCTTTCT
>JAGDQP010040745.1:0-17176 GCA_022664845.1 Lepisma saccharinum | reverse complement strand
GCCAGCT
Source organism: Lepisma saccharinum (assembly GCA_022664845.1). NCBI lineage: Eukaryota > Metazoa > Arthropoda > Insecta > Zygentoma > Lepismatidae > Lepisma > Lepisma saccharinum. Next base: position 17,169 of record JAGDQP010040745.1, on the reverse strand, counting down.
CGCGCCAAGTTCCTTTGTTCCTGTTACATGCTGTCACCAAGGAACTTGGCTCATCCGTCTCCCATTTCACACCTTTTTAGGACTAAAGAACTTGGCTCCACTTTTTGCACCTCTGGTGTTTTTGTTCGGATATTAAATACTAGGATTATAATGATAAATATTTAATTGTGCACGTTGATTTGGAGTTAATAGAAACATTTAGATCTACAAGAACGAAAGATTCTTCCCACATCCATATACTATATAGCACCATAGTCACTCACTGACTGACTGACTCACATCCATATACTGTAGCATATAGCGCCATGGTCACTCACTGATCATCAATATTCACAAGCCAAACTACTGGAGCTAGAAACACGAAATTTGGTATGAAGGTGTATGATGAAGGGTAGGTAAAGGAAAAATTCCGACATTTTGAAAAAGTCGCCATCTTGGATTCAAAATGGACGCCAAACCCATTGTATAAAATACACAGCCTCAACGGCTGAAGCTAGTGAGATGAAATTTAGTATGAAAGTACAATTCTTTGTTTTACGTACACGATTGCTATTCTTTTGTCTCTCTTGGTGTTTAGGACTACAATTTAGAGAAGGACAACAGTAATATTATGGAAGCCCAAACAATGGTCGTGGGATAATACATTTACTTCGAGTTTATTATTATAATAACAATAATTTTGTGTATACTTTGAAAATGTTAATGATAGTAACTGTAATGATTGTGACTACAGTCCTTGTGCAAGAAGCGAGAAAACGACGTTTTGGTATAAAATGCGGGACCAAACGAAACTTCTAGCACTTGAACACTGGTCCGTACAGAGTACGAAAATGCATGATAGACATTCCAAAAATGAAGCTATCCAAGGTGGTGACCATTCAAAATGGTGGCACACTGTACTTATTAAAATGCAGCATATCTCGGCTTTGAGTTATCAGATTTTGATAATTCTCTTTTTAAATTAAAGAAAATTTCTTTGGTTTTAATTTTAATTATGAGCAATATTTTCATCAATCAAATACAGTGAAATCCTCTTATAATGAATTTTACAAGAACTGCGATTTTATTTCGTTATAACGAAAATTCGTTGTAATGAACATTGTATTAGAAAACAAGAATTCGTCGGGGGATTTCGACGAACTTCGTTCTAACGAAATTTCATTATAATGACGTTTGTTGTAATTACACGGGCACTGTGGCGGGGGGTACAGGGGTGCAATGTACCCACCCACAAGGATTGAGAGGATACAACCCTGTTACTTGTACCCCCCCCCAAATCTACGACCTATTTTATCTATTCTGATACTTCGTTATTTCTATCCCTGAAAAATAAAATAATAAAATAAATATTTGAATATTCGTTAATAATTAATTCAGTTGACCCAAAGAATACTATTCTTGAAAATCATAAAAAATTCAATTATAATGAAATTTGTATTAAAAATTATTTTTCAATTTTTCTAAAGGATCCAGTTGTTAGCATTAATTTTCAATGGTCGGAATATTTTATTTGTTATTAGTCGACTGTGCAGACAAGTTCCAGGAAAGGTCAACATTTATTTTTTTATTATTTTCTGCTGGCGAATGATTGTTTTTAAACTTTTTTTCTTTTGTGAGTATGAGGCGGGGAGGGGAAGGCTCACCAAAATTCTGGTTTCTTCTTTTTCCAGTTTCTGAGCGCATTGTTTAGTAGCTGCCTCTCGATCAATCAGAACCGACAGAAGTTCTTTTTTTAATATGATCAGAACAAAATACGGTGGTATGCTAAGTGCTTTTGCTTCTCTTTTCGACTAGCTTATTTGTTCTCACTCTATACCGACAACCAACTACTGTATTAACACTAAAATTGTTCTGAATTACGCCACTAGGGTACCTGGAATTCTACAGCGTAGTGACAAATAGGCAATTCGTGACGGACTAAAAATATTAGTAGGTTCCATCCAGGAATTTGTTTGTTTCTGTTGATGTATGGTGTACTTATGTAACATATTTTGAGAAGTAAAGTAATGAAGCGACAACTAACGTTGTTTGATGTGTTAGAAACTAAACGAAGGAAGGATGAAGATTCTACTTGGGAAAAAAAAAAGGCCCAGACTGGAGATGCAGGTCAAAGCGACATTTTTTCCGTGGAGACGAAGAAGTCAAGTAAGTATTCAATTACTCAATACAATTACTTAAAAGTATTTTCAAATTACACAATTACATACATTTTCCCCGTTTTGCACTAAATATATGTGCAAAACTAAAATAACAATAAGAAAGGTATTGATTTGAAATAAGATACACACTGGGAACGAGATTAAAAGCATTCTTCAATTCAGTTTCTTCCCTTTAAAACAAAGTATTCCACAGTAGACATCTGTATATATACATAAGGACAATGCTCTTTTGTTTTTTTATTTTATTCTCTTTATTGTTGTCCAAGCGGACTACTTTTCTGCACCTACCAAAACGTGGGTCTTTCAACTTTTATTTTGTTGGGCTCTTTTCGTCTCTCGCACGACGGAAAAATAAAGAAAAAACAAGACTATAAACACATACACAAACAAAACTCAATTTTTTGTTGGTCGACTAACAATTCGCCTGGTGAAACTGAGGGGGAACACCTGGGAAACTAGTCAGGGTGATCGGCGGTAGGACTCGATTCACTCGAACATGTTTCAGCTCCCCAGTGCCACTCTGAAATCCAAGATGTTATTGATTCAGCTAAGGGCATGAGCGGGGAATTGGGGCATTTTCCCTCTCACTGTTTGTCAGCTTCCTATTGTTTGGGAGGATAATTTTGCTCCTACAGGGGGAAACCTATATCTACAACCTGAGTTTCCCCCTCATTGGAAATTGGTATAAACACCACTGGCTAAGAGGGCTGGGTTGTATTACGCGTAATTTTATTATTTTTATTCCTTCAGAATGTGACATGTCACGTCTATTTCACACAGCATGAACCATTCCATTCCTTATAAATTAAAAAAATATATATGAGTTAGCATACAAGCTATCTTTTTTTTTCTAATTTTGGTGATAGTTTTAAGAAGAAAATAGGCTTTGTAAGTGGTAAATTGTGCCATTGGTACTTTGTTTTAGAATGTCTCGAATCAAAGGATACTAAAGACGCCTTGGAAGGAAATTCTACATTAGCTTCTCAGGAAGATGAACAAACAATGCCATGTACATGTAGTGAGTTTTTGGAAGAGAAGCCTTTCCAACCGCCGATAAAAGAGCATCATGCAATTGGGGAAAGAAACTTTTATTTTCACGAAAAGTGGTATCGAGAATTTCCTTGGCTTCATTTCAGCAAAAAATAGTAACGGAGTGGTGTGTTTTATATGTTGTAAAGCCTCTATTGTGGATCTATTTACAAAGACTGAGAAATTACAAAAACAATTACGGGAATCAGACTTAACTAATGGCAATACTATGCGGAAGTGGAACACGCAAGGTTTCTGTCCCATCAATCTAGCCTTGTGCATAGGGAGGCAATGGAAAAAGTAAGTGCATTGAAGAATGTGTCTGTGTGTACTCAGTTGTCTGAACACGTTAAAGGTCAGTAAAAATGGGCGAGGTTGGCATTAAAGGCAATGTTTGAATCTGTAATGTATCTAGCTCGTCAAGGGCTTCCTCTCAGGGGACATTCTAAAGAAAATGGGAACCTCTTCCACTCAATGAAGTGAGGAAAAATGATATCCCAGAATTGAAAGAGTTCCTGTCGCGAAGAAAAAATTTCAGTTCTGACCCAATCCAGAACGAAATTTTGGAACTCATGGAACTCGCAGTATTTTACGTAATATCCGAAATGAAATTCATGAAGGCAAGCTGTTTAGTTTGATCGTAGATGAAACTAGTGATATTACTGGTCATGAACAAGTTGCAATATGTGTAAGAACTGTTAAGGACTTTGAACCCCAAGAATTATTTCTGGGCTTGTACGAAACTTTCAAACATAACTGGAGAAAATTTGTCAAATCTCATTTTAGATGCTTTGATACGGTTTGGCCTTGACATTAAAAATTTGCGTGGGCAGTGGAGCAAACATGGCAGGTATTAGAAAAGGTGTTCGGGAATTGTTGAAGGAAAAGCAGCCTCTAGCATTATTCGTCCATTGCAGTAATCATAGTATCAACCTCGCCTTGCAAGATGTAGTAAAGTCTGTCCCTTTAACTCGGCTCATAGCACACCTCTACCTCTTTGGCCCACAAGATGGACAGTTCGATATGCATCTATTCGTGCGCTTCTAGTAAATTAACTAGCTATTCTTATTTTTCTGAATACGTTAGCTGATACGAAAGAAGACTGCTCTTCAAAATCCAGGGGACTGTACGATAGCTTGTCCAAAGGTTCCACCTATTTTGCATTGTTAGTATGTGGGTTAATATTCGGTGTAACAGAAAAGTTGAGCGTTACATTACAATCTTCAACTCAGTCTTTCAGTGGAGCAAAGGAAACAGTTACTGTTGTTCTGGAGACTTTGAAGACAAAACGAGATGACGAAACTTTCGACACACTTTGGTCCATAACAAATGAAAAAGTGGAAGAATTTGAGCTTACTCCGCCTTCCTTGCCTCGACGTCGACGTGTTCCAAGGAAACTGGAGTTTCTCGCTTCAACTCAGGAGACGTATAACTGGGTGGATGCAAAAAAGTATGCTTACGGGCAATTTACTACGAAATTTTGGACACAATATGCGCAGAAATTGAAACTCGGTTCAATCAACCAGGATTTGAGGAATGTTGTATGTGAGAGCAAATTCTACGTACTGATAAAGAAATCCCGAAGGAAATGGCTGATATTTTGGAAAAGAGGAACATTTCATCAAAGCAGCTGCAGAGCAAACTAGACATATGCCGAAGGATTGTAGATTTTTCGAATCTGACAACTGCAGTCTCCCAGTTCAAACAACTCCACGGGGCCCGTAATTGAAGAAATTCTGAAGACTATTCTGGTGATACCTGCATCATCAGCAAGAGCTGAACGTAGCTTTTCCTTGCTAAGGCGCATTAATACATATCTGCGATCAACTATGACACAACAACGACTGAATCATTTATGTGTACTTCATGCATACCACGAACGGGTAGATAATCTCAACATTGATGAATTGATCCGTAGCTTTGTGAACAATGAATCTAGGATCTCTCTTTTCAGCAAAAAAATAACTGGTCGACATTTGGCAGAATTCTAAAAACTGTGAAAGGGGGTTGTTCTTTTTGATAAAAATTAAATGATCAACATTCGACAGAATTTTCAACCTGAAATGGAGTAAGTGTTCTTTTGGCAAAAATTAAATGATTATCATTTGTCAGAATTTTTAAACGGGAGTGGTATCCACTTTGGGCAAATTTTTAAAGTGGAAGTTTTTTTAAAAAATTAATTGATAGATATTTGGCAGAAATTTGAAACTGAAATAGTGTAAGCGTTCATTATAAAATACTCAAATAATACAAGCGGTAATTTTCATTAAGCAACATTTTTTGTAGTTTTTCATGCAACGTTCTTTCCACGAAGGAAGGCGCACGATAATACATATCTGGTTGAAGGTGATCGCGCATGGATGAAAGAAAGTTATACATAATTAGTAGGGCTTAGTTGTTCTCAGAATGTCGTGTTCTGTTGCAGTATTAAGAACTGTAAATTAACTTTTTACACGGGTTAATAGGCCTATCGGGGAACCTCCCGTTAAAAAAAGGTAACGCATCATGTGACAGTACCTCATAGGAGATGTGGAAATCTGTCGTGGAACTTTTACAGAATTAAATTGTGCGGGGAAATGAAAGCAATTATTTCTTTCAATACAATAAAAAAGCAACATACCTTTAACATATTTCCCATAACTCATAAATGAAAATTGAGACTCTCTGCTTACTTTCAAGAAACAGTAAAAATATAGTAATAATTTAGTGGGGGGTACAATTGAAAATAGTGATTCAGTTCTTACTTTAAACTGTAGGTTCCATTTTATATATCCTCGGTACTGAAAAATCAAACACAAACAATTTAATATTACAAATACTACTACTACTATGAACCTAAGGAATAATTACTAATAAAAGGTTTGCCTTGCTGCCGCTGATAGTTCATGTAACATCAAGGTTAATTGAGAAATCAATTTCACGAAAACTCCTCAAGGACTTTACATTTGTTAACTGGGTGATCTGTACCTGAAGATTTAGCAAATGATTTGTCGAACGCAAGAGAAAGAAAGAAGTCAATGAAGAGTTTTAGCATCGCTTTTGCCTTACAGTGAAAGTTTCGATGGGGTTGGAAATAGTTTGCTCAAAGAGACTAGTTAAGAACAAGGTTTCAAACCAAGAATTGATTCTTTTGAGTGACCGAATATTTTCAGCAAATTCACGTCTATTGCTGAAATTCGTGAACTATTAAATAGTCATGTGATAAAATTATTTATCTCGAAGGCGGGTTAAATCGATAGTTGCCAACTACCACCGGTTAAGGATAATTTGGAACAACATCCAGATCGGTCAATTTTTTTTCAGACAGGAATTTTGATGCGAAGTGTTGACAAAAAAAAAAACTAAGTATACCAGAGGCTGAAGGACATGGATGGAGAAAGGACAGTGTAGAAAAGCAGGGCATCCATTGAATCGCCAGGACACTTTTGCACCAGAAGCTGTAGTACTTATTAGCCATACTGTGTTACAGTTGTTTCAAAAATTTTGTTGTCGTTTCTCCGGTTCAGATTATCGTACGTAATTACTCTTTTCGTCAAATGAGGGCAGTATCTTTTCTAATAGCATATATTTATCGAAAATAGTAGTTTTCTAATATAACCTTAAATAAGAAAATGTGAATAAGACTAAATATATAAATAGTTTTAATTTTCACCGAAAACTAAAATCTGCCTCAGTAAAATATTAAATAAAACTAACTTCTCTTAAAACACACATTTTAAAATGTAACTGAAAAGCTATTAGAATTCTGAAAATACTGATCATAATTAAAATTAAAGCCAAAGAAATTAGCTTTAATCTATAAAAACACAACAGAATCGAAATCGGATAACTCAAAGCCGTGATATGCTGTATTTTAATAAGTAGCGTCGGCCGCCATTTTGAATAGCTGCCATCTTGGATAGCTACATTTTTGGAATGTCTATAATGTATTTTCGTGCTCTGTACGGACCAGTGTTTAAGTTCTAAAAGCTTCATCTGGTCCCTTCGTTTTATACTAACAACTTATCTAGCCCAAGAACCAAAGTTCATTTGTGACATCACAAGACAAAAGTATTTGTTACTACGACAAATCCAGACGTTTTCTCTCACGATCTACTTTCGGCATTAATGAAGATAATGGGTGAAATAAAGAGGTATAACTGTACATACATAATGAGACCAGCGAACGTATCTAAAATGTGGGAGTTGTGGATTTCCTATTATCCTTTATATATGGAACATCACGCTTTAGTATTCCAGAGCGATCAGCAAGTATTCCTGCATCTCACTGTCCCTGGTAGATCATTTGCATGACAAGGATGTCTGAGTGAAAACACTATTGACCGTGTCCGTTACTTACAACAATTCGGCCTGCTTTTGAACTATCCCGACTCCCAACCAACTAAGCAAGGAGGTTAAATAACCTTGTGTTAAAAAAAAATGCGGTATTAACTAACATTATTGGTATTTTACATTGTTGCACATTGGAGTCATATGCATTATTAATAATTTTTGTGAGCCCCCCGAATAAAATCTTCTGGAAGAAACACGGGTTGTAATTTGTGGTACTCCTCACTGTGTGGAGCTAGCTGCACTTCTGATTTATATTCTAAGACTGTTGTTATTTTTTTATCATAATGTTTACCTATTATATTTAACGTAAAGTACGAACGACGTTTTTAAACGAATAATTGTATTTTGAATCAAAATTTCGAAGCAGAACAGTGATTCATCAAAGAAATATTTGCTTCCTGGAACACGATACATCCTTTTATACAAATAAGAACATAAATTTGTTTGCGAAAAGGTCGATTTTTCCGCGAAAATAAGCATTTAAAAACATTATTATATGCATAATGTTTTTAAAAATTATTGAAGGGAATTATATGTACAAACATTTTAATACATATAAAACTTCATATAACCTACGCCGAATATTTCAAAGCCGATTTTCTCGGCAACGACAAAGAAACGCATCTTAGTGCTTTGCCAAATTAACACTTAGATCATGCATGAGCTTTCATTTCAAAATAATGTGAATCGAAAATAATTTTTTACAATTGACGGACTCTCCTTGTAAGTTGAAAATCGAATCATGGAGGGGTGTCTTACAACTTCCTACCATGGGCGGATTTATGGGGGCATTGCCCTCCCCAGTCATTTCAGAATGACTTTACATGTTTCATTCTAAACGATAGCTTTTAAAGCAACTGCCCGTCTCGCTCGTACCCCCAGGGTTTATCTTCTAAATCTTCTCATGCTTCCTACAAATATTTTCAAAATAACGAGTATGTAATTGCCACATGTAATAACATATAGTCACACATGGAAAAAATTGAAGTCTTATTTACAGTTAAGGTCCATAATAACTTCAGATTCTCGTTCAGCAAATAGAAATCGGGGTAAAACAATTAATGAAACCACCCCTTTCCAGGGTGCCATTTTCATTTCTTTGGACTTCCTAATTATGTTAGAGATGTGAAATAAATTGTAATCAGCTGAGTATAAGAATGCTAATTAGAAAGTCTAATGATAATAATATTAATAGGTTACGTCACATATTTCTCGGCAACCATTTTGAAATATATTTACATTTGAATATCTCGAAATCTAATGGTCGTATCAAGATGGAATAAACTATGAATTGCTCAGAATTGCTTCCAAGAGTACCATTATTAACCACGTTACATGTACATACCGCCATCTTGCGAAATAATTAAATTTTAATATATCGTATGATAATAGTGATATCAAGATGGAATAAACGATGAAGAAGTAAGATGAGGGTCAATTTGGGAATTTATTTTGCATAATATGTCTCACTTTGTAATTGCCACATACAGATGCTTATCAGAATAATGGAAACACCTGAACGAAAGTGCAACTTACCAGATTAATATGGTGTCGGGCCACCTTTCGCCTTCAGAACAGCCTTGATGCGACGTGGGATGGAGGCATAGAGGTCGTGAATGGTAGCAAGTGGAATATTACACCATTCCTCGTGCAGGGCATCGGCCAGTTCTGTGAGAGAGGATGGAGGTGGAAATCGTCGCCGGAGTCGTGTTTCCAAGATGGACCACAGATGTTCAATTATGTTGAGATCTGGGGATTGGGCGGGCCAGGGGAGGTGTTGAACTTCATCCCGATGTTCCTCAAACCACGCTGCAACAACTCCAGCTGTGTGAATGGGTGCATTATCATCCTGGAATATGGCGTCATTGTCCGGGAACAACATCCGGACCATAGGATGCAAGTGGTCTCCTAAAATTGCGACATAATCGTTGGCAGTGATGCGTCCGCGAAGTGTGACCACAGGACCCAATGAAAACCATGATATTGCGGCCCACAGCATCACCGTGCCGCCGCCATGTTTCACAGTTGGGCGGAGACACTGCAGATCATACGCTTCTTTGGGCGTTCTCCACACATAAACACGGCCCGTGGTTTGGAATAGGGTGAATGGTGACTCATCCGACCATACCACACGTTTCCAGTCGTCAACGGTCCAAGTTGCATGGTCGCGGCACCATTTGCGGCGTGCTAAAGCGTTCTGGTCCCTGATGAGAGGTTTGGCCCGTGCAACACGACCCCGTAAGTTCATGTCATGTAATTCGCGGCGGACTGTGATTGTCGAAACAGGTTGGGGGAGGTGCTGATTGAGTTCCTCCGTCACTTGCGCCGCAGTGGCACGACGGTTCCGCGTGACAATGCGCTTTAATACCCGGCGTGCCCTGTCACTGATGCTTTTCTTCCGCCCACTGTTCCGCTTCCCCGATGTGGTTTTCCCGTGTGTTGTGTAGGCCGTCATCACCTTCGACACTGTCCCTGGCGACACACCTAACACACTAGCCACTGCCGTCACACTCACTCCACATAACCGCGCACCAACAATTTGCCCTCTTTGAAACTCTGACAGGTCTCCCATTTTACACTACCTCCGTCTGCTGCAGCCACTGCACACTCCTGTTCCACGACGCCTGACGTAGTATGGAGACCGACCTAACACACCACCACCAGCAGTCTGGCGCTGCGGTCGCCACGACACCACTGCCAACCCATACATCTGACGTGTTGCCAACTACAGGTGTTTCCATTATTCTGATAAGCATCTGTATCTCTCTGTGTATGTGCTTCTGTGTGCATGTATGTATTAGACAGGACAACAAATGATTTCCTACTTTCGGTTGAGATATATAAAAACTAATTTCAGATTCCTATTTGCCATGACAAGATTTGGCTATATCAAGGTATGCTGCCACAATCAAACGACTGCCTCCTCCTGGCCGCCATTTTAAATTCTTTAAATGCTATAGCTGCCTTTCTAATTATATTATCAACAAGGGCGGTCCGCAAGGGGGGGTAAGGGGACACTTGTCCCCCCTGGATTTCTGATTTTATACCTTCTATTATTATTCTTCATATGTTCTTATGCTATTCACTACATGCATTTCATAACAAGATACTTGGGATTCTTCCATTCATTTCCTGGTTTATTAAAATTTCATTTTATTCTATGTAATCACAAAGATACTAAATTATAAAAACATCGGAAGTAATAAACGCGAATAATATTATTGCACCGTCATATAACTTTTTAGTCGTACTTTCTTATGAAGTTGATAGCAATTCTTCCAGAAAGAAACTTGAAAAAAAAGAAGTGCATCTCTCTCTTTCTCTCTCTCTCTCTCTCTCTCTCTCTATATATATATATATATATATATATATATATAGCGAAATCGAGCGTAAAAGCAAACACTGATTCACTTCAGATTAATCCGCAAATGAACATATGAGGTTAACTCTTTCTTCTTGTGTCTGACGTCTGACTTCAGTCGCTAAGATATTTGTATGTATCCATATGTTCATCACTGTCACGCCAATGTATTCATTTACAAATATCAGACGAGCCATAGTAACTTTTAAATGTCTCTTGGTGTTTTGGAGAAAGGAGACTGAAGCACGTGTGTGTGTGTTTTTTTTAGTTTATTTACAATAATTTACAATTTGTTTTAGTGTACTTCTAATTTTGCATGGTTTCAGGACTAATGTACTGCGATTACGTAAGGTTAGGTTACGTTTTGTTATTTCATTTAATTTTATTTTAATATTTTCGAAAGTGCCTATAATAATCATTTGTGTGTTCACATAATTTATAATGTTAGCTAAATTATGCCTGATTAGTATACGGATCTAAGTATTTGCTGGCAGAGCATTACTTCTTTCAGTATAACAATAGAGCACGAAAAAGTAAATCAAAACGAAGAATATAATACATACATTATATTTATGATAAAAATTCGCTCAGTTCCACGAATGTACCTCTTTGCGTAATATAAATATGTAATGTAATTTTATGAAATCAAGTATGGTAGTAAGACAATAAATGTCACACGTATAACGCAACAAAATATCACCGAATGCTTTTTCTTGTCTAGCAAATAATAAACTTCAAAGAAGCGAGACAGAAATAGTTCAAAATAATAATTTATGAGACCAAAGACTTCTTTTATTACAACAAGCTTGGTCGTCCATCTACTTTCCTTCTAGCAACTAATACTTATGCTTGGTTTGCTGAATGAAATTATGTAGAAACTATAAATTTAAGATAAATATTAAATGATTGATTAGGCATCAGGTATTTTGATATAATTGAATGTAAAAATAATTAATAACACAAGTAGTAAAAGGGTTAAAGTATTCTAAGTGCGTGAACGTCGCATGGGGGATGTGAAGTTCGCGCTTCACATATTTTCGAGCTACGAACGTGAAGTGAGGTGATCAGTCCCACGCTCGACCGCCTTTACCGCCCAAGGTGCCTAAAAGTACCAAGGACACTCTAATAGGATAATTTGATAGGAGCCTGAGTGCACCTCAGAGCGCCAGGCAAGGGAACACTGAAGAAATGTCTCCGGAATCCTGGCCTGTTTTTGAGCCCGGACAGCCCGATTTGTACTCAGACGGGATACCGCCTAAGCCACGGCGACCCTCTTACTGCATAATAGCATGGAAGAGAAAAATACATATCGTCCACTTTAAATGAAATATATTTCTGTCTCTGAATTGATTTTGGTTGGATTTTAGAATCTCCCTCAGATCCTTCAATTAGTGATTAAAACTTATCAATTAGTTAGCTAAATGTAAGCTCCTGTATATTTCTGAACATAAGACGCACCGAAAATGATATTAGTAGAGAGTGAAAAAAAACACGACGCGTATATAAGGCGCCCTCCAAAATTATAGAAAAATTAAGTTAAAACATTGTTGCTTCTAATAGAGTCTGTAATCACTATTTAGCATTCATTGTTGAAAGTGTTATCGACAGTTTGCGAGATCAACAGTGGAAACTGCCACATTTCCCATTGCCTTGTGTAAAAAAAAGGAAAGGAAAAGAATGAAAGAAGAAAAACTTCAGTAAACTTTATTTTGTATGGGCCAGTCTAGTAACTTTTGACTTCGGCTCGTCAGGATAGGTTCTATACATCTCCACAAACATCCATACCCCAGGTGGGATCCGCACCAGCGACTTAAAGTCGCTGGCCTAACGCCTTATCCCGCGCGACTACCTGGTCGGGTTTGCTTTTTGTGTTCCGAAAAGGTTGACTTTGTTTTTCAGTATAAAAGCGTATTCCTGAGCCGAGAAAAGGTGGACAGATATATATTTAAGATCATACGATTCGATGCAGAGTTTGAAAGGAGTGTTATCTTGTATGTAGAAAGATATGAAGACCGCATCGCTAGTCAGGGGTGTGCTGGAAGGGTCTCGAAGGTTTTCGCGCGAACCTTTTGTTAATTATTTATGTTTATTCCGAACCGTTTGTTAAATTATTTGGAGCACACTCCTGCCACTAGTCGTATGTTCATGCGGAACTTCAACGCGAATACAGGACACATCTATATTTTGATCTGACAATATTTCGAAAAAAGGTGTGCTTTATATTCGGAAAAAATTGGTAGTAACTTCAAGTCGCCAATAGTTTACTTAATGTTTAGTTTCCGGTAAGTTTTGGTTAGATTTCAAAACTTGTTACTTGCAGCTTAGTTGTTACCTGAGCTTGTGACCAGTTTTAATAAATTAAATCAGCAATAGAAAACCAGGCAAGCAGTATTCTGTTTCGGAAAATTGAGTGCAAGGGATCTTTTAATGTTTCGAGTACATAACACGTCCTGGCCGCCTATCTTCCAACAGTCTTTCCCCACCTATCCCGACTTGAACCAGAGATGCCTACAGACTTTAAAATAAATACACATTCAATATAACACGTTAAAGATATTAAGATTAGTGTGCGTATAAAATCCAAGTGAGGAACGCAGTGAAGTATATTCTCTTTCCATATTTGTTTTTCGTGTCAAATCAACAATGGATTCTGCGAAACCCCGAATGACAGGGTCAGCACTAAATTCTGGAAAAGGCTCCCAAACTTCAATATTGTTACGGTTAAAAATCGATAGAAACTTTGTTAAACTCTTATTAAACCCTGCTAACCCGCAATTCTTTTCCTTTGTCCCCCCCCAACGGAAATTCCTGTCAAAATCCCTGAAATAAACAATAAATTTCGTGATCAGTATAAAGCGAATTGACCTATATTAAATTTAAGGAAATCAATGGGAATCAATCGTAACACAGAAATCTACAATGTTGTATAACATGAAGCAGTGACCGCCTAACATATGGATAATCGAGCTTGTGCTAAGTTGCTTGTAAGCTACGGTATCTTTTAAGTGACGTCATAGTCCAAACAGAAAGTGAGGATGTGAAGCACGAGAATGCGCTACCTCTTATTCTATATCACATAATTAATGAGCATAGAACAAAGACCAAACACACATGTAATTTCGTTATTTTCCAGATGTTATCTGAGAATATCGTTACAATATTTCAATTAATTTCGGAAGCTGTGAAATATACCAATACGATAAATGTTGCACTGTAGAAAAGAGGAACAGATGACACATGAACAGAGAAATGAATTACAGAGTCCAGTGCGAATGAGCTGCCATCAACAAGTTAAAAAGGGAGGAAGTCATTTGCGTTTACCAAAGCTGAGTGAAGGCCGTTGTTACTCATGTGGACAGGTTTGACAAATGAATTCCATTTGCTGGTTCCATTATCATTCCGCATGCAACCTCATCATCATTAGTCTCACCATCGCCACTGTTGACATACTGTCGTAAGGAAAGCGCTTAGCAGTGAGACAGACTGGGGCGGCAAAGAGCCTAGCACAAGTAAAATGCTAGTAAGTTGTTTTGTGTGTTGCCTACGTTGTTAATGTAAATATATAAAAAAAAAGAGAGAGATTACTGGGATTTTTCAAATTAGCTATAACAACAAATCAGGTCGTTATTTTGCTCAACATTTTGACTTTCAACTTTTTTTTTTGATCCTGAAGTAACCGAGTAATGGATCCTAAAAGAATCGGCTTTGTGGGAGCTGATTGCAAGATCCGGATACATGTTTTCAGGATCCAGGTATCCGGTTTCAATAAATGTAATCAAATTTTCCATTCGAAATGAATTGTTACATTTAATACACTGCATTATTTTATTTGTGTTCAGAAAGTAAGTTTTATGCTCACTGTTTTATTAATTTTTATGTATTCATTAGCACCAGAAATTAATTATATGGGGACATCAAACCAAAATAATTTATGTAAATAAACACTTAAAGAAATTTTAAGGACTTAATGCAACTCCACAAAGAAATAAGTAAATAAACAAGTTAGATCTGCGGTTCTACTAATAATCGCAAAGGCTCCGGTTCCTTGATAGCATTTGGTTAATGAGATATATTTTTTGACATGGACTGGCTACACTGATAACGGGTTTCCTGGAGAATCTCAATGGTTAGCTATTATATTTCACTTTTACCCTTATAGAAACGCTTATATTGAACTCTTAGAGAGATTTCATGTAAGTAGTAGGGGCAAGCTCCCTCCTGCCCCTTTACCACTTACGAAACTTATCTTTGCAGCATATACACACAATTGCTTGCTATTTTATTTCCCCTTTCCCCTTAAAGAACCAATTACTTTGTACTATTAATAAATTTTGATTTGAGTAGTCGGTGGGCTATTCCCCCCCCCCCCGGATGCCTATCTTTGCCCATGCACGTGCGCTTTGACTGAGTTAGTCTAGCTAAGATCTCTCGAACCACACCTCAAGTATCTCTCTACACATTACGATTCATGAAATATACTTTTGGCATAGACTGGTAACACTGACAACGGAGTTCCTGTGGAGCGGGAGTGCCCACAGTATGTTCCTATTGTGTCAAACAATGTTTTTACCAAGTTTGGTGCTGATATGACTAAAATAATGGAAGCAATGTGATAAGAGATATTTTGATAGAAAACAGTTTGGCAACACTGGGCAAGAGGGTTGCTTGGCAACGTAGAACCTCTCAGTGCTTTTGCATTGTGTCGAATAATGTTTATATCAAGTATGGCACAGCTAGGTCTTACTGAATGCAAGCAATTTGAACAATTAATTAAGAAATTTTTGGAAAATCAGCTGGCAACTTTGAACCACTGCACCAATCAGGGTGGTTCCAAAAGTCCAGAGCTAGTTTAGTTAGGGCCTTTCAAACGGCACCTTACACTCTTCTCTATCCTTTGTAGTTTCTGAGATTTTATTTCTGGACACAGACGCGAAGATTGAGCGGGATTATAAGGTCCCTTTTAGTTATAGCTTCGCTATCAAGGTGCCCCTTGGTGAGCATTGTTGCGGGACAGGGATTTTTCTAGGTATTGTAGGGACAATCAACTACCTTGTGAAAGTAAGGGAAACTTTGTAAAAACTTTATTCAGGATGACCGGCTACAGGATTTAACCTATATGGTTTGATCCAGAGGTTCCTTGCTGTAGCCACTAATTAGCCTATTAGGATCTATGTTCGGGCAGAACTTTAGAAAGAATATAACGATTTTCAGGAAACTTCGTGGTTACGCTGTAGTATTTTCAAAATACGTATTTCCCTTTCTAAAGTAACAAGACAAAAAATATTTATTCTTGTTTGTTCAGCCATAACTTTAGGAATAGGTGCACTTATTTTCAATAAACTTTCTCATTTTCTACAGAAGAATTTTGTGGTGTTCTCCCTATAGTATCATCAAGGTGCATAGTTATTACATAGTTCATAGCATACTAAATAATAGTAAATAATAAAACAGGTCTGTTGCAAACATAAATCAGCGACGTGATAAGACATGGCAGTAACTTCTCCCAAGTATCGCGAAATTATGAAAAGGTATTACTTGTAGGTATCCTACTGTTTATGCAACTGCTCTTAACTCTACTGTAATGTGGGTTATCTATAAACAAGGCATTCTTGAAAATGTCGACCAATTTCGGAGCAAAACCAGTTCATCGTCGGTATCAACATGCACGGCAGTGCATGAGCCAAGTTCTTCACGTCAGAAAACGTCAGCACTGCCAGAAGCATGTTATACAGGAACAAGAATTTGGGGCCCCGTAAGAAAAAATATGTTAAAGATAGGAACATGAGCTTTTGCCGTTAAGGAGATATGGTAAAAATGTGCAG
This sequence comes from Lepisma saccharinum, assembly GCA_022664845.1. Classification (NCBI taxonomy): domain Eukaryota; kingdom Metazoa; phylum Arthropoda; class Insecta; order Zygentoma; family Lepismatidae; genus Lepisma; species Lepisma saccharinum. The sequence continues at coordinate 466 of JAGDQP010040745.1, read as the reverse complement.
ATGTACAAAATTTCATATTCGTGTCTCAAACTATGTTCTAGTTGTGGACCCCTGAAATTCCACATTTTAGGCTAACTGACACTCACTCACTCACTCACTGACTGACTGACTCACTCATCATATTGTTTAGGGTGTTTGGAGTAAGCTAGAAACATGAAATTTGGTATGAAGGTAGAGGATGATAAGTAGATAAAGGAAAAATTCCGACATTTTGAAAAGGTCGCCATCTTGGATTCAAAATGGCCGCCAAACCTAAAATTTCAAAGAATACACAGCCTAAACGACTAAAGATAGAACAGTGAAATTTGGTATGAAACTATATCATTGATAGCAAATTAAGAAAACTTTTTAAAATTTTGAAAAAGTCGCCATTTTTGATTCAAAATGGCCGCCAACCCTAACATTTTAAAGAATACACTGCCTAAACGGGTGCCCCTAGAATAATGAAATTTAGTTTGACAGTACA
>JAGDQP010040744.1:0-17176 GCA_022664845.1 Lepisma saccharinum | reverse complement strand
CCATTCTTCATATCCCTTACTTAAATGGTTTTGATATTATAATGTCCTCTCCCCACCAGTTATTTAAATCTGCGATAATTCATACAATAAGTTTCCGACAGTTATAATGTGAACTGTTCTACCAAATCCTAACAGTGTGCATGACTCTTGCTCGTATATGTCTTACGTAGGTGTATAAGGGTTTTGTTACAGGTTTGTCTGATATTTCATACTTTACACGTAACTGGCTACATGTTGCTGAGAGATTAGTGCGCTCACTTTCTGTAGGCGTGGTCACGGGTTCGATTACCACCGGGGACCATTGAATGGAGTGGTTCACTTTACCAGAAACTGTAGGTCCCTCTCGTGCTTAGAAGTTCAGAAGTTAATAAAAGTTCATCCAATCACAACTGGCTACAGGTTAGTAAGTTAACCTAAAATGGTGCATTTATTCTGCTTCTTGTCCATTGTGAATCCATAGAACCCAGTTCTAAAAGAAATATTAAACTGTTATTTTTATATAACTTTTACTGCTATAACAGTTATTGAAAAATATCAATTTAGCTCAGCTCTATTTCGTACGTCCTTTTGTCTAGAACCACGTAGCTCAGTGGTATAGTGTTGCCGTAGCATTCGGGAGTTTGTGGGTTCGACCCCAGCGGTCGACCATCCTGACGGAGTTTTATTCAGGGTTTTACCTCAGTCACACCAGACAAATGCCGGGATGGCACCTTCAACACAGGCACTGGCCGACACCTTTCTGAATCCTTTCATCTCTTCTATCTCGGCCTGAGTCTTAGATGCCTAAAGACCATAAACACAATTCAATTCAATTGCCCAGAACTCTTCAGTTACTTGGTTCCTATTTTCACTGTAACAAATTGGTAAATAATCGGCATCAAACTCTCTTCCACTGCCAGATCGGGTACTTTCCTTTTAAACAGAATTAAATCAGCACACCACAAATTTGGCCACAAAATTGTCACCACCTTCTCGCACACAGCTCTTCAATTTATTGCTACCTATAATCTGGTAACTTTTGCCATCATTGGCTATTCGTACATCTTTCACAACGTAGTTACCAGTGACATCACTTGTGTTTTTCATCTACCTACATGGTCTCTAGAGTAAAATTCATAAATTGTATTGCGTCTACGAGTTCATAGGGTTCACATTTCAATACCAATCTTTTCCGCTTATGAGCTTATGTGGGTAGCAAAAACTGACCTTTCTTCCCTATTCAGAAAAGTGCGAGTAACTGGTTTTATATGCATAATACACACATTATTATACACGTTAAGACATGTCAACATTAGTTAAGATAAATTAACATTTTATAATACCGATATATTTGTGTGATATCACACAAAACATGTGTTGACTGTTTTATTGGAAGCTAGTAAGAACATATGATTTATTCAGTGTATTGGACAATAAAAATGGATGTTTAAGAAAATAAAAAAGTTTTGTGCTTTCGGTTTACAAACAGCCTTGAGTTCAAAATCTGTTGGGAATATTTCAACGGATGAGTTTGAACCATATTAAAAAGAAATAAAATAATAAACTATAAGTCCCAGTTCAATGTTTGATTAATATTAAGAAAAGCTATATTTTCCTAAGATTTTTTTTTGGCAACAAGAGATGTATCCCAGGTGGTACAAACAGGTCCTTCATTTTTGAATTCCCATATTGTGTCCATTAATTAATTTAGCTATTATTGTCCTAAACGACTTAGTGAACTTCTAAGGACGGTACTTACAGTTTATAGTAAAGTTAACTCCGAACCACTGAGCTCAATGGATCCCCAAGGGAATTGAACCCGTGACTAGTATTATACCCATACTTGAAGGAAAAAATTCTTATAAAGCTACATGCACTTTTTGTTTTCTCTAACTGGCACTACCAAGAGTATAAGCGTCTTCTCTAAGGTGGGCTACTAAGAGTGGTAAATTTAGCCGAAGTTTAGGACTTCATTAAAAATTTGTTACAAAAATTAGAAACTGAGGTGTATGCGCGAACAAACGTCTATGTGCCATGTTAAAAGATAGCACATAAACTTTTGTTCGCGCATACTCCTCAACTTATAACTTTCTTGAGAGTTTATTGACAGCTGCAACTCGTACAATGTATATAGTAATTACAGAACTTTGGAATGACTTCAAGATTTCCCAAACTCGTGTGTAACGTTTGTGATCAATCTGTTGTTGGCTCTTGGTTTCAAGTTTTCACCAAAGTTACCCCATAAACAAAAGAGAAAATGCTTAGTTTATGAGCTTCGTTTAAGAAAATTTTGGTAAACTTTATTTTGTATGGGACAGTCTAGGAACTTTTGACTTCGGCCCGTCACGATTAACCGTCACGTTCTAGTTAAAATCCACAATCATAAACATCCATGCCCCTATCGGAATTCGAACCGTGGACCATCGAGTCGTTGGCCTTAGACCGCACGGCTACCCGGTCGACGAGCTTTGTTTAAGTTTACAGAAACAGTTTCTGCGGAAGGTTAGAAGGTATATTTGCAAATATTCTCCAGGTTTCATCCATAAGGTTTCCAAACCAAGTTCAATCCATGTACACGTTCGTTATTAGCTCCGTGTTATGTGTGCAGGTTTCCATAATTAATGAAGGCTAAGATGGGCTGGCCATGTATGTAACTCAGATGGGGAGAAAACGAATACTATGTTGCATCGTGGTTGGAAAGCTGGGGGGAAAGAGACAATTGGGAAGACCAAGACGTTGTTGAGAGGACACTATTACGAGGATCTACGACAGGAAGATATGTGTGATGAAAACTAGTTCGATTTTGTCCATGATAGAATCCAATGGCGAACAAATGTTACTTCAGCGATGAACTTGCGGCTTTGGTAAGCCATACAGCTAATTAGTTGGTTAGTGGAACATGCGAATCTTTACCAATGCACGAAACTCCTCATACGTAAAGCACTTATATACAGTGTATAAAAGATGGTAAGATAAGGTAGAGAAAGATACTTACATGAACTTCACAAATACAATAGGAAAGTGGCAACGCTTCGCCTAAGCGTGTTCACGTAAGAGAGGAAATGACCAGAGATGACTGGTGCTAGGGAGCGGCCATGTTGCCAACTAACTCCAGGTAACAAAATGACCAAAGGGCCCGGAGAAAACACCAAATGAAGAAGGAAGTGTGGAGGTAACTAGGAGTCCGTGAATGGGTTTTCTAAAGGAATAAGAGGATAAAGAATCAGAGGGGGAGAGAAAAATAATAAAACAGCTCAAGGGACAAATGAAAAATAAACTAGAAGTGAAAATAAAGACAGAGGGAAGGAGAGGATGGAAGATGCAAGCACTGAAGGAGGAGAACTGCGCTGCAGGGAGTTATCTGATAGAAATGATAGAAATACAGTATATGTCTGCTTCCATTTTTCCCTAACTTCCGCTTCGTATTGTTTGTGTGCGTGCGTGTGTGTTCCTTTACAATGAAATCGTAACTAGGTACCCAAATTCTTTACCACGTTTCGTTGCTGGAAATCAGACACGTTAGACAGCACTATCATCACGATGGTATTCTTTTTGAGTTTTCTGGGGGTACACATTTTTTAATCCTGGAATATGCTACAGTTACGCTTGCTAATACTCATGTTTCGGTTTTAGGGAAGGTTAAGAGATTACATCATATATGTTCTAGGTTCATAACTATTCTAGGTTAGGTTAGGTTATAAATATTTAAAACTGACGTATGAGGTAAGTCGCTTTCAAATTTTCCAAAATAGCATGCAAGCTTGTGACAACCTTGATTTTCAGTTGATTTTCGCTTGTGTAGTTACCATTGATGTAATAAGATTGATTCAAACTTGAAAATAACTTTACTAAGGTGACTTAATATTGTAAGATTAATTCAAGTTTAACGTAGACAGTTGTGTTCTTATTTAACCCGCTAGTGTCATGACACGCCTGTTTTATGTTTGTTGTAACAAGTTTGATATGGCAAGCCTGTCAGGTGCCAACGAGTAAGTATAATTCAAGTTCGCTAGACTTGCCATGACAAGTTTGACGCAAGCTTATACACTTGACATGGTAAGTTTGCAGCAAGTTTCAGTTAAAGTTGCTCTCCTATCGTAGTTTTAGTTCTGAATCGGCATAGGGTCAAACTTCCTCTTCAGAGAGCAAGAGCGCTTCGACATTGGAAGTCGACAAACTGCTTGCAAACAAATAAGCTATCTTGCAAACAATCTATAGAGAAAGATGTAGAAATTAAGCGAGGTATAAGTTTGATTTAGTAGAGAGTTGGCTTAGCATTCGAGAGGTCGTGGATTCAATCCCAACGGCCGACCACCCTGACTGAGGTTTTTCCAGGATTTTTCTTCTGTTACACCAGGCAAATGCCAGGATGGTAGCTTCAACTTAGGCTCTGGTCGACACTTTCCCTCATCGTTTCTCTTTACCTATCACAGCCTGAGCCTTAGATGCCTAAAGCCATACCCTCAAATTCAAAGTAAGTTTGACATATTTTTGAAGTTTGACTGCAAATTTATCAACTGAGTGTCTTCAAACCCAGTCCTATAGGTCTTATCCTATCTTTGCTGAAATGATACAGACGGTAACCTTGTTCTAAATAGAGAATTCATCTAAGTATTTCGTTATCATTTGCAGCAATTTGTCAGGGCGGCATTAAACTACAAGATTACAGAAGAGAGACTATCTGACAGTGACTGAAAGTGTAAGATAATACTTAGACTTGCATGTTTTGTTCTTGTACCTTATAAATTACAGAGTGAGGACACATTTTTTTATCTTTTTAAGTTTTCGTTTTAAGCCACTCCACATTTCTTCTACTTTTTCTCGAAAGGATTACACATGTGAACCATTACATGCACACAGATACTTCTAGGAAGCGAGAGGGAGAGAGAGAGAGAGAGATTAAATTAAAGGATACCTACATATTTCATCAAGAACTTAACATGTGTTATCATCTCACGCTACTATCATTCTTGGCATTTATTTTACAGTAAAAGTGGTAGAAGTGGGTAGATTTAGAATAGCATACCATCAACGAAGCCCTGAGAAGGAGAATATATGTTTCCCGTCGTATGAAAAACTCGGTCAAGTGCAGTCTCGACTGCTTATATTCTAGTACCTTATGTCACGAATCACAAAAGGTAAGAACAAAGCAATCACGGTTAAGAGAAGCAAGAAATATGGGTGACAACATTTACGCATGTGGTGTCAAGTATTTCTTCATCTTGTATGTTCATTTCTGATCTTTCTCGTTGAGCTAAGAGTATTAAGTATTTATACTTGAAGCTGAACAATACAGAAACCATTCTTCTTGCTCTCTTCGACAATATGGGAGGCAAAAACCTAATTAGAAAGTCCTTCATTCCAAATCCATCACGTCACCCTGCTTGTTGGTTCCTTCTTGCTTTCAGTTTCTTAGCAGTAATAAATCATTTTTTTTCCTTCACAAAAGCACTCCCTGAGGCGCAGAATCCTTCTGGCATTACTTGTGAAGTATATATAATATGTTATGTTAGCCATTTGCGACTACAGTGAAAGTCATAAATGCAGGTGCTTGCATATGCCCTAAGATTCTTTCCCCCTATAATAATTGGCAATTAGTATTTCTTTTGTTAAGCAAAAAAGAGTTATAAATACTAGTGTTTAATCATTTCCGGTCATAATATGGCGTGTTTAATTACAGTTGAACACTGAATGTTCTAAATAATATACTTAAATCAAATGCATAGAGTTAAAAGTCAGGAATGCATCATAAATAGTCAGGTCATTTGCCTCTTAAAAAGATTTATAGATGGATTTACTTTCTTGCTAGTGTATAATATTTTTTGCAAATTGTTACTGTAATTATTCGAGAATTATATTGGAAAAACTATTTCAAATGATTTTAAATGTAAATTTCAGAGTGCTAACAGGTTAGGTTAAAATCTTACAGGTTTCATATTTTAGTGTGTACTCCTGTTTTTTTAAATAATTAAAGAGGTTAACTTGAAATTTCTCACTTTTAAATTTATTGTCAATGAGCCTCGAACCAGTATCATTGAAGTCACGCGGTATTTGAAGCTTCGTTATTTTTTTTATTCAGCATGTTCATCGCCACCGTCCAACCGATTTTCCACTCTGAAGACAAATTTGTAGGTTTGTTTCTATCTGCACTAGCTTTCATGAACCATATTACCAGGGAAAACCAGTAAGCAGCTTACAAATGGTTACATAAATTAAAAATACATGAGATACTTAATATGGCAACCAGTTTAATTTTTCCACATAATCACCTTCTACATTGAGACACATCGCAATATCTGCTGCATAAAAGTCTTTGGCTTGCTGCCGCAGCCACATAAGGACTTCCCGTTACAAGCCAGTATCATCCACGTAACGTGTACCGCCAAGTTGAGCTTTCAGCGGACCAAAGAAGCGATCAATTCTTCTCTGCAGACACAGGACGCATTTCCTTATGAATGTCCTTGACAGGAGGACTTCTTATGAATGTCCTTAGCTCACAAGAAACGCACCACCGCCCGCTGTTCCTTTAACATTCCTGCAAGACGGTGGCTATTTTCACACTGCATTGACACACCCTCAAAGATCGAAGGTGCTGCTCACAGACTCAATACGAAGTATGAGCGTCCTGCTACCTGGTGGCACTTTTCGAAACTACTCACGGCTATTATTTGTTATCAATCACCAGTTTGCAACATATATTTGTGTACATGTATTTTGTGCAAGCGTTAACTTTTTACATTTTGGTACCGTATCGGAAGTAAAGGAATGTCGTAGAAGTGGTTGTACAGCTGTAAACAATACTTGGACAAACTTGGGTCTGTAGTGTTCTTCCATTATCTCGGAAAGATTATTCTTTTTTATGATCTGGCAACTTTGTATTCTGTGCACACAAATTGCAGCGATACGCGGCTATTTCAAATCTAAATGTTTATTTACATTCTTATTAGACTCTCATTATTAAAATACGAAGTATATGGATTGTCGTACCTGATATGATTATCGGGTTAATTTGATGGAACAAATATTAAGATTATCGAAGAGAACCTGGTCTCTATGGTCAAAGTATTCAACTGTTAGATAAGTAGCTATGTATAATACAGATGTTCTGTTTTAATGCATATGATGAATGAAACTATTGGATATGATTGCGTACTGGTAAACAAACTTTGAGAAACTCACACTTCCAATGTTTGAGTTAGCAATTGATTTGATCTTGAAAGCTACTAATATAATAAGTAAATAAGTGGAAATTATTCGTCAATAAAGCTATTTATGTTATTCAGTGCATGTCGAAGTTTATGAATGATCATGGGTAAACTTTAGAATATGTACTTAGGTTGGATCTCATTGAGTATACTTTATTAGATCACCTCTTCCTAACGATGACATCTACAGACAGTAGTAATACCACCAACAAAAATACTACAGGGTCTTAACTATGATCTTAGAACAGGTCCCTACATCCAGCACTTTTGATATAAGTGGATCCAGTGCCGGATCTAGAAATTTACCTATGGAGCAAAATTAAATTTTGCCGCCCTTTTCATCGTAGCCAAACAACACGACCGGCCACAACATTGTCTCGCATCACGTAGTGTACTTCTGTTATCATCTCTGGAGATTGTCGTGGCATCGCTATTACTAACTCCAGTAAGGCAGCCGGCCGGGTGGCAGAGCGGTCTGCGGCGGTAGGCCATCGGCTCGAAGGCCCCGGGTTCGAGTCCCGGAAGGGGTATGGGTGTGGCTTTTAACAGCTAAAGGCGAATCGTGACGGGCCGAAGTCTAAAGTTACTAGACTGGTCCATATAAAAATAGTTTATCAAAATTTCTAGTAAAGCAGTAGACCTGCCTATCTGACTTGAATCGCGGTTTTCAATTTTAAAGATGAAGGTAGGTTGTATGGAATAACATTTAAAAGATCTTAGCACGCCGGTATTGAAATTTAGAACACGTTTAAGTCAATTTCAATTAAATAGGCAATTTTACTTCCTTTTTAGGAGCTTTTCTTTTTTATCTGTTTCCCGCCCGAGGCGTTTGCCTCTCCCTAGATCCGGCACTGAGTGGATCTTCTTATAACATTTCTAGCCTTAAAGTAATCAATCCTTCAAATTAATTTATTAATTTTAACTTGATGCAAATGCATTTTCTTATAATAACCACAAATAAATGAGTGAACCATAGGAATCTTTGAAGTTGTTACTGGAACAGAAACTGTCATTGATCCCTTCACTGGAATTGGAACCTTTAGAAGGTATGAAATATAGAAGTTGCTGACAATTCATCACCCCTAACACTTGTAAAGGTTTTGGCTCTATAGCTTTGCATATCGTTGTGGACAAACAGGCGCACAACATATGGACTTTCGCGTGCATAAGGATTTAAATATTCACAGCGTAATATGACTTGTAAGAGCTTGCGTAGTATCACAAGAAACACGATACTCTGCAATTTTCGCATGAAATTTAGCTCGCAACTCAACTTTAATTGAATTAAGACTGACTGATGCTTCCAGGCCCGAACCCCAGTTGACTGCTATAGCCTACTCGATGATAATTCGACTGCTTTCCAACGCCTTCAATGTAGGCTATCTTCTACTTGTCTAAAGAGCTCTCTTCGAATAACTACAGGTGGTGATAAATAGAAACAGATGTATCTTCTTTCACGAGGATTGAACACTTTCGGATTAATACACATCAAATGCACGTATCTTTTCTGACTTCAAGATTTTTTTTTAGTTACTATACTAGAGTCAGACAGAATTGAGTTTCGTTTGCGGAAAAGGCAGAAGGGTACCACATGGGAAACAACCACTGCCCCATGATTAAAAAACGTTGCTAAGCAATCCTCCAAATTTGACAAGTTTGGATATTCTCCGTCTGTTTCTGAGATATGACATCCTGCACTTCCTTTAATCGCGGCTAGTAGAATTAATCACATGTCTACAGCTTGGCAACAGCGCTGATCTTTCTTTCTTGCACAACAAACTATCAGAAATCAACTATGACCGGCCCACGTATAGGAACAAGAATGTTTTAGGTGTAATTGCAACCATTTTCTATGTGGGTTTCTTAATTTCAGAGAAAATCAATGCAAATTTTCAACATTTCTTGAAACATTGACATATCAACATATTTCCAAATGAAGAAACCAAAAGAGTACCGTGATCTCTTCTTATCAATAAAATAAACCTACATTATGTAACTATCATAAAGACTTTATTTAAATCGTACTTTCTTGCTGAAAATGTGGTTTTTCAGTATATGGTAAACTTTTCGTCAGTACCTTGATGTTAACATAAGTTGCTATTTTATGTGTTAAAAGTCTGACAAGGTTAGTATTTTAAGTAACCAAGGAAACATCTTTTGAAATTTACCTGTTCTAACTCAGGTAAATTTAGTACCAGTATTTCTATGAGGTGCTAGAAATGTATCAATCATTCTAAATTTTCAGCTATTGAGTAATTACGCCATTAGTAATTGCCAAGGAGACACAAAATAATGTAAAATGAAGTGAAATGAAAAGTCTATTTAAAAGTTAGTTATCGGTACATACGTGTACCTGAAACACAAAAAGGAAGCGCGTGTAGCCAATAATCTGAAGATGTCTGGTTCAATTAAATTTCCGAGAACAGGTAATCATGTCAGTGATTTCTCAGTCACATCAAGTGAATGTAGAGATGGTACTTACGCTGAATGAACACCAGCAACGCTACCTTCTCGTGACGACGTGGGGCCTTAAGACGCTTTAGATGCCGTAAACATAGTCTCTATGTTCATTAAGAAACATATCTGATACCGTATGTCATATTCCATGAAAATTTCCTGGAATGTCCTGGAAAAGTCCTAGTCCAGTAGTCGCCCATCTTAACTGAAGTTTTTCCACGGTTTGTCCTCAGTCATACCAGGCTAATACAGGGATGATACCTTCAAAGTTTGCTTGATCAACTTCGTTCCCACATTCCAACTACCACATTATGACCTGAACCAAAAGTGCTGGAAAAACATACATACAGAGGACATAAATGAAATTCAATTCTGTATCCATGTAAATTCATATACAGTTGTTTTAAAAATTGATGGTTATAAATAATAATGCAAAGCGTGAAGGCTTAAAAAATTACAAACGTGTACCCAATACATGAATCTAAGCAAAGTTTATGATTCCAGAATACAGCTTAAAGATGTATTTATACTTGTCTACTATGCCACGTTAATTCTTTGACAATAACATTCTAGCATAGTAAATCTTTCCATGTGGTTGTCTTCCAATCACAAACTTTGCTCAAAACCCATGAATTGGGTAGAACATTGGTTGTGTTCTGCTAAACTGACACAAGTGTTTAATTGTTTATGGAGATGTTACGTCATTGGCAATGGTGCAATGCAACATTCAGCCGCCTTCCGCTCTCAAACTAAGCGTTTCGAAATTACTCCAAAGAAAGAGTTCATCTTTCAATCTACGACCAAGATTTTTTTAAACGCCTAGTATATTCCAGTAACTTACATAATGTATATATAGATATATGTATAGATATATCTATATATAGATATATAGATATAATGTATATATAGATATTGCAGTGTAATGTCTTTAATTCACGCATCAAATATTCCATTAAGTGCATCACAAGTAAGTACTTACATATATTCTAAACTATAAATGCTTCTTTACTGAGGCACCTATTGAATATTAATTAGCTTCATATGTTAATAATAACGTTCTTCTCTAGAGTTCATCGTACATCCAGTCATGATTATTTAAAGCCAAACCTAACGCAACTTCTGTTTTCAATGAGACTTAATTGCTTCGAGTAATAAACTGTATTCAGCACCTAATCTCATTACATACAACTGTACTTTGTTTAATTAAATTAATATCATTCATTACTAATAATGGGAAATTAAAATTGAACATTTATGATTGATAGTACAAAACTAATAACTATAATTACAAACCACAATTCCATGTAATGACGAAAATTTCATTAAACATTATTGAATATGTTGTATATGCACATGATATACATTAACAATTTGGTAGCTGACAAGTAACACTATTTCAAGTGGAATCTCAGATCTAGAAGAGATATACATATTTAAAATCAGCATAAGAAACTGCGTTTGTGTGTAAAATATTAGGTGCCATTGGCCAGTGGTTGAAGAGAATTTGATGATACAATAGTCCGATTCTTGTCTGTGAAGAGTGATATAAAAGTGTTGAAATACCATTATATTGTTAAATTGCTGAAACAAATGGAAAGCAAATACATAGTGATGGTTACTGGGTGGAAGGCGCTACCTTACGGAGGGTATATTGAAGTCCCCTATATTGAATCTCGGTTGATTTTCTTAAATGGGAAGGGGGTTGTGTAATATGTCATTCTATGGTAGAACTTTATGAGAAATACGTTTCTGAAGTAAGTTTTGCTATTAATGTAATAATGTGAGAGATAAGAGTATGTGACGCTAGCTTGGAGTAATGATACAATAGTCTAGAAATACATCTTTTGCCTTGAAATAACGACGGAAATGAAACCCAAACAGGTACAAATCCATATCTATAGGGCACTCACTATACTCAGGGACAATTTGGATGCATTTTGTTTCATTTCCATCATTATTTCGAGAAGAAATGTGTGTTCTAGGCTATTGTATTGTTATCCCATTCTAGCGTCACATACTCTTATCTCTCACAATATTACATTTACGGCAAAACTGACTTCAGAAACGTATTTCTTAAAATTCTAGCCCAGAATGACATTACACGACCCCCTTCCCATTTGAGAAAATCAATCTAGATTCAGTATGGCGGGCTTCAAGATGGCAGCCATGAGGAATATACCCTCCACGAGGAAGCGCCTTCCACCCAGTATCCATTACTGTGTATTGCTTTCCATTTCTTTCAGCAATTTAAAAATATAAAGGTATTTCAACACTTTTATGTCACTCTCTACAGATAAGAATCTGACTATTTTATAATCAATTTCTCTTCAACCACTGACCCATGGCACCTAATATTTTACACACAAACGCAGTTCCTTATGCTGATTTTAAATATGTATATCTCTTCTAGATCTGAGATTCCACTTGAAATAGTGTTGCTTGTCAGATAATTGTTTTTAGCAAGTTCTTAGTCTACATGGTACAATTTTTCCATTAATGGTCGTTGGGTATTAAGAACATTTTTAGTCAGTTTAGGCTCCTTCCTCCTTGTAAACAAAATGAGAATAAATAGATACCCGATCCCCTCCCCTTGTGTTTACGGGAAAGACTTGTCAAATTTCTTATTCTTATTTCGTAGTATAAAACTATTTCAATCTTTAAATCTACACTAATATACTTTTAAGCTAATCTTACGTAAGCATTGCTCTGATCCCCCTTCCCATTGTTAGAAAAAGTAAGCAAAGCGTGAAACCCTCACCCCTTGAATGCTTACGTGTGTCCAACTTGAGTGAAAAAAAACACAGTTTTCTGACAAGGCTGGTTATACGTTAATAATGACGAAAAGAAACTAAAGTGTTATAGTTTCGGAAGTGTAACACTTCCTTTTTTTTTAGATTGAACTATACAATTAAACATAGATAAGGAAACAACATACATAGGATCAGTAGTCTGATTGGCTGAAAGTAGAAGGCGTCCTTCCTTGCATCCTTATCTCTGTTTAGTAGTATAGTTCAATCTAAAAAAAGGGGGGTATTATATCTCCGGAATTGTAACAGTTTAGTTTCTTTTTGTGGTTATTAAAGTATAATCAACCTTGTCAGAAAGCTGTGCTTACGTAATGTTTGATTGATCCCTTATAATTCTATTTATCAATCACCTTATACCTTGTGTAGTTTTTGAACAAGTACGACAGTTCATCGGTCAGGTGTAGACATGCTGAGGAACGTAATATTGCAGATTTAAGAATACCAAATTTTGTTTTCTAAACTGAATTTAACACATAACTTCGTTCTTTGTTGAAGTTATGCTCATTTATTTTTATTTCAATTGATTATTTTATAATTCTTTCATCATAATTATTGATTTTATGCAGCATTTACGCCTCCTGAAAATGAATAGGCTCTACATATACTTAAATATTCTGGCATGGCTGATTTCTCGGTATTTCTCGTACTACAGTACAACTGGTATTCCTGTTCTGGTTTCAATGCGGTCGCCCTAATGATAGCACTATGTATACAGCAGCATATATACACACAGCCCATTTGCTTTTCATCTCTCGTTTGCTTTATATATGAAAAATATTACTTGAATGAAGACTTCAATTATTCATTCTTAATATTTATTTATTTATTGAATTACTATCACATTATTGTGTTCTTAACTTGAATGCAAAGACTTAAAGAAACACTTAAGGTTAGTGTAAAGTAACGATTTCTAACTATAGATGGTAGAACTATCGTCGTATGTTTTAATGTATTTTCTCGTTGTACGAAATTGCAATGCTGCTCGTACAAATTCTAGCCTACAGAATTCAAATTTTCAGAGAAGAAAGCACATAACTATTTTAAAAATTTTATCTGGGCCATTTTTTACTTTCGTTTTTGATCATTGTTAAAATTACTTGATTTTTGTTGTAAATATACAAACCTATAACAATGAAACTCTTTCAATAATGAACAAAAGGACAATTAAATATTGCCTCGGATAAAATTCTTGAAAAAGTTTGAACTCTCTAGGCTTTAATAATAGAAGCAGCATTGCAATTTTGTGCAACGAAAAAATACATTAGAGACAATACGGAGGTAGTGCTGCCATCTGCCGTTAGAAGTCGTTACTTTGCATTAACTTTACAGCCGAAAATACAGAAGATTGACGTATGGCTTTACTAGTCCATGGTATGGTGATATATGTATTATACTTGCTACCAGGAGCTTTCACATTTGTGCAATGAAACTTTAAGAACCCCTTCAAAGAGGCTAGTAGCAGCCCTACCGGGTTGGTGAATACTAGAAATTAATTAGAGGTGTCACACGTAGCTATGATCACGCTGTAGCAGCTCTGCGAATGATTATAGTAAGTAGCTGGTTTCGACGCGAGTGTCGGCCACAAAAAGTAGCGCTACTCGTCGCAATATCAGTAATTCAATAGTAGGTTTCAGTTGAAGCTGCAACTACACCGCTATATTAGTATCACGTTCGTGTCGCGATGGTACTGTTGCTAACAGCCAAACATCGGGCCACCAACTCTCTATCTCAATGCCGCAAGTTTCAATTTCATTGCGTTGTCTACAGCAGAAGAAAACTATATATTTTTTTGTGTATTCTTCCTCCGTGTAAGCAGCATCACCACTTTGTACGCCCATGTGCACACTGGAAGATATTTTAAGAATATCTGCGTTCAAGTAGGTCTTCAAACGCACACTGGCAAAGCTTCAACTGCGCTACCGTCGTCCGTGAGTAGCCCGACTAAGCGCTAGAGCCTAAGCTTTCATGATGATTTTCTATTGTTAGACTTTCTTTAAAAATACGCGTAGAAACATTAAATCGAAATAAAGTTATCAATGAAAGAGTTACTTTGTTTAAAATACTCAGTCAGATCGACATGTATTTTATTATTGCATTTGATTAGAGTAGCTGTGTTAGTTTCTTCTTGGTTACGTTACTGTTCCTTTAAGGATTGTTGCGAACTCTGGGCTATATGCTACTTTACGTACTCTTACTGATTCAAGTGGGTAGTAACAAGCTTCATAATTCCTTGCGATAGAGATTATTTTGTACAAAAACACTAGGTTATCTCAAATATTTTGTCAATAACTGACCAAAAATTTTGAGTCAGTACACGAACATCTTCCTCGATAAATATGTGAAAAAAAAAAATCAGGTGAACTAAACAAGTTGTCCTTGGTTTAGTTAAACAGCGGGTACAGGTAACTCTGATAGGGCCGTATGTAGTTACAGCTATACACGAATAAAATGTATTCACATGATAGGTCTTGCCTTATTTGGGGAAACATCTTCATACTTTCTTGACTAGGATTCTCTCAACATGAGGCAATGGAATCATAAGAAGATACGTAACTCTGGAACCAAAGCTTTGAAGGAAATGGGAATATTCGTCAATTCTGAAGACGCAAATTTAATGATAGAGAGAGTCTATGAGGCAAAGAAAGAGACAGATAATAAGGGAGGAAAGTGAAAAAGACATCTGGAAGAAGGGAACATGAAGAATCAGTAATAATATTTCCTGGTGCTTAGTTGTCTTCCGTCGTATCTTCTTCTCTTTTCCCATCTTGCGAGAGATAGAAGCCTCGTCAGCTGTGAGGCATCTTTGAACACTGACAACGAGGTTCTATGGATGGCTGATTCTGAATGCATCTTCTTCAGCTCTTTCCTCTCTCGCTTAGCTTTTCTTGGGAAGTTGTGCGAAACACCTTTCTTCTCATCCCCATCTTTATACTCACACATTTGCTGCGAGCAGATTCACGCATGAGAGGACGATAATGCTCAGTCTGTTACCATTATAGTCTTCTTTCCGTTGCTAATGAGAAATTAGTAAAGCAGATAGACCACCGGAGCGCATGGGTTCCAATCTTTGTAGATAATATTGGGAAACTTTCCGCAAGAACAATTCAATGCACTTACATGTTTACCCAAGTTCATATGAACATCTTAATTCAACAAATAATTACTTGGGACGACACTTAACTGTTTAACGTGGATTTCAAGAAATGTTCCCTCAAATCCCAATCCATGCTATTGTGATACCTGTACGTGATTTTAGCTTTTGATTTGCTTATCCTATCTGGACGTTTTATTTAAACGTTACTGTAAAAATCGGTGTTACCGTTGGGTAAGATGCCGCCTATTGGGTTCGATTACCTGTGAGGGAATTAATGGTTCGAAATCCACTTACAACTGAGGAGGTCCCTGCCTAAGAACATTAAATGATCTCCAACATCGGGTCATTTTTGTTATCAAGCTTCAAATTAGGGATCATCGCCATTAATGTGCAATCTTAAATACTTCTCCCACTTCGTTTAAGCATTTAGAGAAGTATAACTCTTGAAGGATATACAATACTCAGATGATGTTTTTATGGTACGTTTGCTTTGTCTATCCAATACGTTTCTACACGACACCGCAATAAACCAGCAAAATCAGTCATTGACGCTACCCTATAGCACCGTAGCATCGACATAGAAACGTTCATCGACTTTACCAGGTCAACTGTCATTCACTACGGGGTAGATTGAAAGGGTCACTAACCTTGCAATAGATAATATATTTGCATGGCGTACGATGCCTTGATCCGTAGCTACGGAAAACCTTTTCGAACATTTTAAACAGCGGTGTATAAGTATGGACATAGAATAAAACATTGTATTGAACACTCCAATTACCAACTTATTTGTTCATTGGCGAAATTAGCGAAACTATTACTTCTTCCTCACGTATAGTTCTTATTTGGTTTTATTGTCTAAATAATCAATCAGTCTAATGATTTACGTCTTAAGCAATGTACCAGGAGAGCCCAAGTCGATCTATTCCAGAGGTCGGAAACTCGTATGCGGAAAGGAGTTGGCCAGGCCCTAAGTTGTCAGTACTATACCTGCATTTTCTTGGTGTGACTGAAAGGAAAGAAACAGAAAAATTGAATCGAAACAAACAAAACTTGACAAATTAATACAGAGGAATATTCTTAGCGTTTCAACAACTCTCATGCAAGAACACTTACCGTTTTAATTCTAATTAACTCAAGTAATTAACTAAAAAAATAATGCATTAAATGTCATCTACATGCGTAGCTCAATTCTGTATACATCAGAAAAGATGAATGCAATCTAATATTAGACACTAAACTGGTCAAACAAAATCTAAAACGCACGAACAAAGTAGATAATTTAAATTAATGATTAAAGATAAAACCATGGAAAATAATCCAGTTATGTTATTGGAGTAGAGTATTAAAATTTATTAATATTACATAAACATAACACGAGTATAATTTACCATGGTTTTATTTTTAATCAGATTATTCTTAAATGTTTAACTAGCTGAAAAATATTTCCTACTTTTTAGTGTAACAGCCTAGTTGCTGTTCCATTTTTATTTTTATTTTCTCCCCTTTTATTTTCTTAGTCTCCGTTTTGTTTTCTTTCTGTGCATTCTCTTTAGCTCATTCTCTTTGGTTGGTTTTAGACTCTTTGAGTCTGTTTCGTTTGGATTTTGCTTTGGATTTTTATCGTTATCCAT
>JAGDQP010040743.1:0-17176 GCA_022664845.1 Lepisma saccharinum | reverse complement strand
CGTTTAGGCTGTGTATTCTTTGAAATTTTAGGTTTGGCGGCCATTTTGAATCCAAGATGGCGACCTTTTCAAAATGTCGGAATTTTTCCTTTATCTACTTATCATCCTCTACCTTCATACCAAATTTCATGTTTCTAGCTTACTCCAAACACCCTAAACAATATGATGAGTGAGTGAGTGAGTCAGTTAGCCTAAAATGTGCAATTTCAGGGGTCCACAACTAGAACATAGTTTGAGATACGAATATGAAATTTTGTACATCTGCACATATTTACCATATCTCCTTAACGGCAAAAGCTCATATTCCTATCTTTAACATCTTTTTTCTTACGGGGCCCCCAAATCGTCGATTTTGCCATAAACTCTTGTTCCTGTATAACATGCTTCTGGCAGTGCTGACGTTTTCTGACGTGAAGAACTTGGCTCATGCACTGCCGTGCATGTTGATAATAGTTTTGATAGTTCAATTTAAGAGTTTAATTTACATTTTATTTTCTGTGGTAGCGAAGCTATGGAAAAAGGGATCTTATAACACCGCTCAGTTCGTTCGTCTGCCCATGTGTGAAAATAAAATCTCAGGAACCACAAGATGTAGAGAGATGCTTGATGTGTTGTTGCATAGGTATTGGCTAGACTAGCTCAGAGCCGCAGGAACTGGCTTGATTTGTGCAGTTGTTTATTGTTGCCGACTTATTTTATAAAAGAAATCAATTGTTCCCATTATTTTCATTTTGTTAGACCTATCTGCACGAAACTTCGCATAAACATTAATGGATAAAATATAAAAAATCTGAGGGTTTCACTGTCCCGAAGCATTTCAGTTATCAGTGTTATAAATCTATTTTCTATAAAATTCATTTATCAAATTGGTGATTTTTGATTATAACAATTTTAATGTTGGGGAATACTCGAGAATTTTGGGGAGTGACACCCCTAGGGGATTCTCGCAGAATCACTGGCCGTCATTGACGAGCGAACGAAGCACTGTTATAAAAGTTAAGATATTAATTAAGTAATGCTCTATTGTAATAACTTCATAACCCTTCCAAGGATTACGCCAGGATTTTAAGTTTTTTTCCGGAGGAGGGCGTTAAGTCAACATTATCAGGGTGTAAGTGGTGTTTTGTGCAGGTTCTATCGATTTTTGAAAACATTTTTTATTTAAATTGGGGATGCACTCGAAGTTTTGGCGGCGACACCTCCACACGGGGATCTGGCTGAAACACTAATCCCTTCTACCCTTTTTGTCAACGTAATTTCATATTTCTCCCCTTTTGACTAGATTCGATAGGCTACGGCGACTGAGGTAGGTTCTGTTAGGTTTCGTTATTTTAGACAGCATCAAATATGAAAAAGTACAAGGTCCAAGAAGTGAATACAATGGAAAAGAAATCCGAACATTGCTTAAAAAATACGCTTCGTAACAGCACGGTTGATAATCGAGGGTCCCGGGTTCGAATCCCGGCTGGGGCATGGATGTTTGTGGATTTTAGAGACTTAACAACTAATGGACTCGATACGGGCCAAAGCCATTAGTTTCTAAAATGGCCCCAAAATGCAAAAAATTACCATTTTCTTAGCACGGTTGATAAAATTGCAATGGCCCTTTATGTAATGTAAATAATTTCATGTTTTTTTTTTATTTTCTCCTGAGAACTTAGCTACGCCTCGTGATATACCATTCCTGACCATTACATTCCCCATGTAATTCTAACAAATTTGAATATCAATCAGTGATTCTACAAGATTCCCCCGTGGGGAAATCCCCCAATATTCTCGAGACCAGCCCGAAATTTAAACTTTTACCGTCAAAAACCGATAGATGCCGTTGAAACTCTACTAAAACCTTCCCAAATTTAAGCTTACACCCCAGAAACCCAGATTATATTTTATTTATAAGGTTGTAAAATTGTTAATCGCGTATCTATTTATCAGATTAAAAACCCAATCCCGTGATTTAGGCGATAACGTCGTGAACGTCAGATCGGTAATGGATAGACACGTGGGTCCGAACTCCGCAGCCGACCATCCTTACTGAGGTTTTCCAGGGTTTACCTCAGTTTCACCAGGCGAACACCGGGATGACACCTTAAATAATGCCCTGATCAATACCTTCACCATCCTCTACCTACCCCACCTCGGCCTGAGCCAAGGATGCCAAAAAACCATAAACAAATTCAAAAAATAAAAGTCAGATTAAAAATTACAGAGGTGGATAGATTTATTTAGCTCTGAACTGGGCTAATTATAATTATATTTGTGTGCTATCGCCAAAATGTGACAAGTTTGTTTCTTCAAACGCATTGAATACTGTTTTAAATGGATGCCAATTATATACATTTAATTCAAATACTTAAAGAGCATCTACGTTACTAGTGACATCTTTTACTAAATGAATAAACTACATGCTAATACAAACATCATTACTAATGCATCTATTTTACTGCCATCTTTTAATCAATATACAAACTACATGATTTGTGACTTTTTATTTCAAATTTGAGTATATTGCAATAAGCACGTCGTTTATAACTTGTTTAACCGTAAACGCAAAATAGAAGTAGATAGTCATCCCTGATCTTTGAAAAATAACGAATTTGTCATGGTTAATTTATCAAAGCTAATAAACAGACATCATAAATAATGTTTTTGTGCAAACGTAATGTTCCAGACAACAAAGTGGCTATACGCGTGGAGAGTTAGCGAAAACCAATAAAAAACAACAGCGTTTATGTAAAATTTATTATGTATTCTACTTCCATAAGTTTGAATTAACTCCCTCAACTTTGGTTCTGAAATATAAAAGGAATTGAGGAGCCACAAGTTAGTAAGTGCCTGCTTGATCAAGTAGCAGGCATGGCCTACAACAGGCCCGCGGGCCGCATGCAGCCCGTAGTTTAAACTTAAATATGTAATCAAATTTACTTCAAAAACCTATATCTACAATCAAGTACTCGATATTTTTCTCCCAGTAGTAAAATGATTTGATAAAGACAGAAATTAGATATTGGTTGAGTGCGAAATGTCTACCCATTTTGACATCTCACAGTTTAGCGGAATACTGACCTCATAAAGGATGCTGTCAGTGCATGAGTCGATAGTCACGTAATCAGGGGAACAGGCACAGGCAGCGAGTGTCAACGAGCAGACAGGGACAGTGTGTCTTGTTGGTGAAATGAAGATCGACAAAGAGAACATCACACACTGTTTACGTTTCGAGTTCGATAAAGGCAATAATGCAGCCGCAGCCTGCCACAACATTCGCCAAGTGCATACTGAAGATGTAGTTGACCTTAGCGCATGTCGACGGTGGTTTCGAAAATTCAGGAAATTCAACGACAGTCTGGACATCCACCAATGTTTTCCGAAGAGGATCTCGACCAAACGATACGAAACAACCCGAATCCAATGGTCGAGAAATTAGCGGAAACGTTCCAGGAACACAGGAAAACAGTTAAAGATGCGTAGAATGCCTGTGTTTCATCACAAAGTTCGAACGTTAGGTTCCATATCAACTGAGAGAAACTCAATTGGAGTTCGCGACCTGTGTTTTCACGCTTTCCCGGTGTAAAAATTCCCAGCTGTTGACACGCATTGTCACGGGTGAAGAGAAGTGGGTTTTGATGCGAAGCGTAAAGCGTCAAAGGATTATGTGCCGTGTTCCTAACAGCCTCCATCGACGTCGAAACTACATCTTCATCCCAAGAAGATGATATTAAGTGTTCAATGGAATGTCAAAGTCATAATTCACTAGCAAATCCTGAAACCTAACCAAACCATCAATGTTACCTTCTACTATTGACAGGTAGACAGACTGCGAACCATCCAGCGCCTCGTCAATCGCGAAGGAGTCTTCATCCACCATGATAAAACAAGGCCACATTCTGCTGTCACAATCTGTCAAAAATTGATGGACTTTGGAGCCCACCCATCCCATTTACTCCTGACTTAGCCCCCACAGACCACCATCTGTTTCTCGCTTTGCAGAAATCTTTCGATTCTCGGGTTGTGATATTTCTTACTTCTCCTTTCTACTTTTAAATAATTGCTCCTTTTTCAATATTCTACATTTACAGAAATAGCTTGGAGAACGTTTGTTGTTGTTGTTGTTTTGCATTGTTCATGATTTTACAAAATTCACCTACAAAGCTAATACGAGTCAGGTTAGATTCTTCTTTCCTTATACGCTATCTCCAACTTTTATGGACTACACGGAAATAGAAACTCGTTGGCTTTCCGAGTTCACCATTTCACCGGCTTCTCGGCATATTACAGAAGTAGTAGTTTTAGCAGTGAATAGGATTAGCACTACTAGTTTTCGTGTAATTTGAAATAGTATTTAAATAGAAGTAGTAGTCGTAGCGGAAAAAGCATTGGTAGCCGTAGAAGTAGTACGTAGTAGTATTAGCAGCAGTAGAAATAGTAAAGCCTAGGTCACATTAAAAAGTGAAATTTATATAGGTCGTGACGGTTCAAACTTTTAACACTAGGCATTCATGGACGACAGTTGTATTTCATTTCCAGTTAGTGCAACTTAACTTATTCTGCTGAAGCCCATTCGACAATATAATGCAATTTAAAATTTACAGTCACTTCCGGAAGAAGTAAGTAATAAATAAGTTATTGATATTGTAAAGATTTATATAGATCACTCTGTACTATAGCTACCAGCAGCATTTAATGCCAACGATGGAAAACCAAGTGTGAACTTTTAACCCCCCGCTGCTTGCTGTTGCTAAAACCAGACAATAGGAAGCAGCATCTGATAGGTGGCCTAGGCATACGTAGTAAAACTATGATTTAAACTAGTTTCTATTATTATCGAGAGAATAGGGACAATAACAGCTATTGTTCAATTATGAATTATAATCAGTAAATCTTGAGTGCTTTAAACATATTTCATGTTGTCAGTGTTTTACACTTTATTTCAATTTTAAAAATATCTTTCCTTACTAGTAATAGTGAAAAGTTTCTTGCAAAGTCTGTTGAATTGGTGTAAAACATAAAAAATAACATAAAAATAATTAAAGTGAAGATTATCAATATTAATCTACTTTTGAAGAAATATTCTGACCGACGACCAAGCCGGAACAAAATTAAATTTTACTACAATCTCTGCATGATAACTACTCGGCCAGCATATTAAACAGTACTTTATTTATAATTTTACTTGCTTTTACGGGAAGACTATGAAATTATATGACATTTCGTGTTTAATTAAGAATTATTGTTATTTTAAAATCTTTTCGCTTGTAATTCCATATTTATTTATGAACACAGTTACAATGTCCATCGTAATTCATCTGCACTGCGTTTTAGCTCCGGATTATGTTTAAATTTCGAACGACAGGGAACTTCCCTGTACCGCGGGAAATTTCCCTCCGCAAGGGAAATCGCTGCGAAATAGGGAAATATTCTCTAAAGACATGCGTCAAAACTTTTGTCCATAGCTGTACCTAAGATATATTAGGTATCTTTTCAAGTGGACAAGGAATTTTATAAATTGAGTTGAAAGTTATAATATAAATTCTTTCCATTATATCTAGTTTTTCTGTTTTGGGGGAATGACAGGTATTATGGCTAGACTGTATTATAAGGTAGGTATGTAGTAATTTTTGATAAATTAAAGTAGGCAAGGAAGGTGACCTCCATATTTAGTGGTCACTTTAATCTTAGAACATTTAATATTTTATTTCCTTTTATAAGTAAGTTGTTAAAATATTGTTGAAAAGAATTTATTATCTAAAGTTAATCCTAAATATTTGATAGTATCTGCTATTGGAATATTAGTTAATCTCGAAAGATTCAGATTGTATATGGATTTTTTCTTTCGTGAAATAGATATTAGATTTTTTGTCGTTGTTTTAAGTAAATTTGATAAATTTAATATTAGTTTCTCTAAAGCATTGAAATTAGGTTTTTGTTTATTTTCAGTTACTAAAATTGCTAAATTGTCTGCCTATAAGTAAATGAAAGGTTTAGGTATAAGTTTATGAATATCTTATAATTATAAATATAATATTTTTGTTGTATGTTACCATTAACATAAAAGAAAGCTTTTCTATGATCTAAGAGTCCCCAAATTATTTTTTTGATAAATATAAGGAATTTTTAATCTTAAAATTTCTAATAGATGTTGTATTTGAACTATATCAAATGCATTTCTGAGATAAATAAATACTGCATGAGTTATTAAATTATTATCAATATTATTCTGTATTTTAAGGAAATAGTTGCTAATGCATCCAAAGTACATAAGTTTTTTTTTTTTTAACCAAATTGATTTGGAGGAAAATGTGTTCTGCTTTTAAGAACCATTCAAGACGTCGTTGGAAGCTTCGTTCAAATAGTTTTATAACATTTGAGGTGACTTCTAGAGGTCTATATGATTTCCCCTGTGTTATAGATTTTTCTGGCTTTAAAATTGGTAATTTGACTTGTTTTGGAATATTTCCGGTAATTAAAATTATATTAAATATCGTACATAGCAATTGTGTTCCTAATATTGACAGATTAATTAATATTTCATTTTCCACTTGGTCCATACCCGGAGTAGTACCGTTTTTTTTCTTTTTTGAAGAATCAAACATATATCTTGAATAGATATTGGAATGTGTAAAGTTTAGGCATTTTTGAAGTTGGAAGACCACATTAATATTTCATCAGGTTGTTTAGTTTGTATTATCCGAAGATATTGTCTAAAAATTAATGTTTCCATCTTGAATTTATAGGTAATTTTTGGTAAATTTTGTAACATTTCATTTTTTCAAAAAAATTCCATATTTTGAAAATTTTCAATTGCTGGTAAAAGTTGATTCCAAAATTGATGCCAAGATTTTTTTTATAATTATTACGTTTTAATTTTGCTTCTGCTATTTTATATTCAATTACATTTTCTTAAATATGGGTATTTTAGATATTTAGTAAGCATATATTTTTTTTCCATAGTTCTTTACATTGTTCAGTCCACCAGAAGTTATTCGGAAAATATTTTTCTTTTGTTGTATTTTTACCCGACTAGACGCAGTGATGTCAGTGTTAATAACTTTTTGAAAGATGTATAATGTTCTTGTACAGTTTTCGTTTAGTATTTCATGATTTATTAGTTCATCTAAAATCAAGTATTCCTAAAATGGGTCCAATTTGTGGTTTTAATGTTCTATTTACGTAAATTGAAAGAATTTTTGTTCAGGGATGTATATTTCATTGCTTTTCTAATATACAGTGATCACTTGTATACATATTTAACGCAGTTTTCCATGTATAATAATGAGATATTTCAATATCAATCGAGGATTGAGTAGTGTCATTTATTCGGACACGGGTGGTACTTTCATCATTAAGCAGAATCATAGAGCTATAATCCAGAAATTATCTTATTGTTTCCCCTAATTTACGATTATAATTAGATCTGAGCTCTTGAGGATGAGAATGCAAATCACCAAGGAGTAATTTTGGATGTTTCGTAACGTTAGTTAATTCTAATAAATTATCTAACGTTTCTATAGTTAGTTTTAAATTATTAGAAATTGATATTTCTTCAAATTTTATGGTTTCATGATGAGTATTCCAACATCTATTTTGTCCTTGTAATATTTAGAAGATAAACATGATATCGATTTAATTTTATATTGTTTCTCCTTCCCCATATTTCTGAGAGAGAAAGAATTTTGGGTTTTATGTCCTGAATTAATTGAATTAGATAAGGTTTTCTTGCAGAGAATGTTTTCAGATTCCAATGAATGATTGTCATTAAGATGGGAAAGATAAAAATAAAGGAAAAGGAGAGAAAACATCCTCCTTTTTGTCGCATTGATAATAATGTTATATAAGTTACTTAACAGTAGTCCCCCTCTTTTTGTTTTTAACTTAAGGGTTCAAAAACATGTTGCAACGCTATTAACAATATGGGAGAATAGCAGATATTTGTTGGGATTTTATTGACATTCTTTTTGCATTTGGATTATGTATTTATGGCTCAGGAAATAAAGGTTTGATGTCGGGAATAATTAGGAGAAAGCTGAATTTTGGTCAGTTGTTACATCGTTACTAGAGGTCCAATTTCCCAAAAGTCCTCACAATCTTGTGTTTCCCCCCAATCCCCCCGAAATACAAATTTACAGGCTTTGAGAAATTATATTATATCTCTGAAATCAATAGACATAGCGATATGATTTGTTTTATGTCATAATTCCTAGATAATAGGCTACAAAAATGGTTATCATGCGTGTTACACTATTGCTAGTAGCTTTCCCGTAATTTAGATGCAAAGCGCAAAACAAAAGTATTTTGCTTTCAATATTTACACTTTTTACGGTGTAGCTTGTTTTAAACTCACAATATCAAAAACCTGTTCGAAATGAAAGTTGTTGCCTGTTTCATAAGCATTAAAATGATGAATATATCAATATGGTTGAACAATTACTGTGTTAGCTATAGACGTAGCGATGACGCGCAACAGCACGCGAACGAGGCTTTTCCTTCTATGTGTGCCCTATCCACATTAGGCGGTTGTGAGGCGTCGACATTATGACAATGTGTTTTTGCTGTGTAGCTACAAGTAAAATAGGTGATGAATTGGTAGTGTTTTGACGGTCTTTTCATGTGATATATTACGAACTCAGATAGCACGCCAGCTTTCAACAAGGTTATGTCACGTCAAAATTGCTATGTGGGCAGTGAAACGAAGAGAAATAATGTAGATACATCAATTTTAAGCTATTTCTGTACTCAGCAAGATAAAATGGAATCTCATAGAATTTATTAGGATAAGGTTAATCATATTTATATTATTTGGAAATTACGTTTTAATTGCTAATTTTAGTTTTTAGTAAAACTTACCTTTGAAGATGTATTATTTTTAATTGAATGTTGTAGGTTATATTTATTATGTTTCTGAGAGCGTAGTAATCCGTTATAATTTTAAAGAAACTTTCTCAGCACCTTGTGAAAATTTACGTAGCGGAATCAATGCATTAAACTTAACGAATAACTTATTTATTAGAAATACAATAAAAGAAGAATGGTTGACTTTTATTTATTGAGCTCTTAGTGAGAATATCTTGAAAGATAAATTGTAATCGTGAAATGAGAATTATGGACATTAAATCAAAAGATGTACTGCACGAAGAGTTGGAAGGAGAAGGTACTATTCGGGTTCACAGAGCGTGCATGCAAAACCATAACCCAACTAATCTTTCAACATCTTTAAGTTTTTAAGGCTCAATCCAAGTGGTTTTCCCGCCTTTTTCGTTTGACGTCAATTATTCAAAATTCATTGTAGGTAAACAAAATATAACTTTCACAGACCAAAGTTCATGCCATGCTTCAATAATGACTTCAATTAGCTTTAGTAACGTTTAGGAAACGATAGTAATAACTTCAGGATTGTGTGCAGACACTTTTGGGACATTATTCTGTCCCAAAAGTGTCTGCACAGAATCCTGCCGCTACTAGTAGCATTTCTTTAAAACTAATTGTACCCATTATTGAAGCATGGCATGAACTTTGGTCTGTGAAAGTTATATTTTGTTTACCTGCAATGAATTTTGAATAATTGACGTCAAACGAAAAAGTTGGGACAACCACTTGGATTGAGCCTTAAGGACCTCAGTAGCAAAGTTCAATTTAAAAATAAATTGTTTCATTTGTTAAAAAGAATTTACTATTAAAATTGCATGAGAGCACAAGAAATGTTTTCACATGGTTGTTACCCTAAAAATAAGAGAAAATCTTATGTGACTTACGAAATGATGAGCGGGAAGAAAGGGTAAGGGCTAGGCTTCTTATTGTGAGTAATTTTGTGGAACCAGAAGTACAGTGCCATGGAAACGGTTCCAGAGATTTCTTAAGAATTAAACCGATTGGAGAACTCGTGGCTTGGCTAAAATAGAAACATAGAAATTAATCATGTATGATATGTTAGTACATATAAAACAGTGACGAATTCCAGTACTCTTTGAATGAATTAAAATATTACACTTGTATCTAGTCAAGAGGATGGCTGTCATATACAGACAAACATCTTTACGAACATTTTAAGGATCGGATAATTGTTTCAAATGTTTCTGGAAGGAAAAATGTGCTCTGCTTATTGGACACGGCTCAAAATCATGTATCAGTGATATAACGTCATGAAAACTCCTACTGGATGGTTAAGGATAGTATTAGACGTAGCCGACATCATACAAGAAGACAAACAGAGGATGGATTATGACTGAAATATATACACGGATTTCAATGATAGCAAGTCTGACGGGCAAAACATCATTGTAGGTCTTTATGGAGAACGTAACGACAAAGAAGAATGCTTCTGAATCACAGAAAGTTAACACGAAGTGCATTGTGATAAACTATGCTATAATAGCAGCTGTAAGACCAAGAGTATTCCTGTCACCTATGCAAACAAGTCTAGTATTAAACATTCACCGATTATATGGATGAACATATCGAATCAATCTATTACCGTCCATTGTAGTCTGCGCATCATACCATGAAACTTATGTTTACATGACCTCTCTCATCAATGCAGTACTATCAAATATTAATAGTGAAAGGTTTCATCAGCATGTGTTTGACAACACATATGTAAATATCCGCCCGCTGAATAATTTAAATCCGTTCCATGCTATAGAAGGGATCAAATGTGTTACACCTAGTACCAGTATTAACGCTCAGGTAAAGTTTCAACGAATTCAGAGTGGTTCTTCCAATCTTGAATGTATCAGTCTGTGTTAGTACCCAAAGAAAAGTGGTGGAATTGGCCTTAATAAAGTGCTTGAAGATTTCAATGAACTTAGAAAGTGTCGGTACTCTCAAGAAGCAACTAACTATATAAATATTTACCCCTTTAATTTGATGCAGCTTGTAGGATTAAACAAGCAATATGGATGGAATTGCTTCATGAACAATCTTATTAGTAACTATGAAAAGAGTGAATCGATGTGCATAATACCAGTATAATTTATAAATGTGCATCCTAGTACTATTTTCACGCCATTGTGTTTGACCGCAGATCAAAGTAGAAAACTCAGCATCATATTTGATCCCTTTATGTTCAATTGGGTTGGATTGAATTACGACCTTCAGGCACCTATGGCTCCGACCGGAATAGGGTAGGAGAAAGGATGAACTGTGAACCCGAATAGTTCTTTCTCCTTCGAACTTTTCATGCAGTCCATCTTTTCGTTTCAAATTTACCTCAATAATTTTCGTAAATCTCTTTTCACGATTGTTTCTCTTTCAAGTTATATTCCGCTAAGAGCACACAATAAATCAGAACCAACTATTCTTCTCTTATTGTATTTCTAATAAATAAGTAATTTGTGAAGTTTAATGTATTCATTTCTCTACGTAAATTTTTACAAGATTCTGACAGTTTATTTACAACGGTAATCGATTACCACGCTCTGTTAGAAGATAATAAATATAGCCTATAGCATTCAATTGGCAATACAGCATCATCAAATGTTAGTTATAATAAAAATTTAAATTATCAACTAAATTTAATTTGCAATTAATGGAAATATGACTAACCTTATGGTAATAGATTCTCTGAGGTTTTATTTGCCTTTCATGAACAAAGAAAAAGCTTAAAATTCATAGTACCTTCTTTTATTTCACTAGCCACATAATAATTTCGACCGGACTCAAAAGGTAATCAAGCTTACTTTGACAAGTAGAATGATGACTTGATGCACGTTTAGCAATTTAAGCCGAAAGGTTTAAACAATGTTGCATCAAGCACTCTAGTTTACAGAAATCAAGATTGAGGTATGCTTGCCAGGACAAGAAAGGAAAATAAATTGTACTTCTTACGAAAATAAAAAAGTTGTTCTGGATAGAAATCGAACCGAGGGCCATTGGAAAAACAAGCCGATAGTGTAGTCACTAGACCACGGAATCACACGCCCGAGTTCGAATTCGAAGCATTGTTTATATTTAGTTCATCAGATCGCAAGTAATCAGATCGCAGGCACCTCTAGTAATTGGCGAAGATTAAGCAACGTCGAAATATGCCTGGCACGTGATGAAACTTCAGTGCGCTGAGACCACAGTGAAAACGCAACGAAAAAAAGAAATCAAATAAATTTAAAGTTTGACAAGATCCCTCGATTAGTTGCTGGTTCTAACAAGCTAAAATTAGCTTAGTTATAACTACCAAGCCACTTCTTTCTCCAACAAGTTTATTTCGTGCTTGTTTATTAAGTTCAACACAATATCAAGCTTAACAAGCTCGAAGCAAGTAACTGATAACATTGTTGCAAGCTGGCATACTATCTGGGTACGTAATATATCACATAAAAAGGCCGTCAGAAACACTACCAATTCATCATCTATTTTACTTACAGCTGCACAGCAAAGACAGATTTTTATAATCGTCGACAGCTCATAACATCCTAATGTGGATATGGCACACATAGAAGGAACACACATAGGGCACACATACATTGTTCGAGCGCTGTTGTGCGTCATTGATATCTCAATAGCTAACTCAGTAATTGTTCAACTATATTGATATGTACATCATTTTAAAGCTTATGAAACAGGCAACAACTTTCATTTCGAACAGGTTTTTGATATTGTGAGTTTAAAACAAGCTACACCGTAAAAAGTGTAAATATTGAAAGCAAAATATCCTTATTTTGCGCTTTGGATCTAAATTACTGCAAAACTACTAGCAATAGTGCAACACGCATGATAATCATTTTTGTAGCCTGTTATCTAGGAATTATAACAAAAAAGAATCATATCGCTATGTCGATTGGTTACGGAGATACAATACAATTTCTGAAATACTATAAATTTGTATTTCGTGGGGATTGAGGGGAAGCACAAGGGGGAGGTACGGGGACTTTTGGCAAAATGCACCTCTAGTAATGATTTAACAACTGGCCAAAATTCAGCTTTCTCCTAATTATTCCCGACACTTGTCCTTTTGTTCCCTTTATTTCCTGGGCTATTAGATCAGATAGTAATAAGTCCAAAGTTTAAGATAGTAAGTTCATCATGTCAGCAACTGTGTTATGAAATAACATTTGATGACGTTGTATTACTTTAGGTATATTTTGCGTAAGTGGAGGCATTGATTTATAGATTGGTTTTCAAGTACTTGGAATATCATATTCATTAGGCAGTTCTTATGTAATATTATTATTTATTTTGGAATTGTTTGAGTGATCACTTTGTTCTTTCAAGTTCGAATTTATCTTATCATTATACAGATTGACTTTTCAGTTTTACTAATTTGTTTATAGCTACTAACTTTTGCCCAGTGGTTTTTGTAGTTGCAATTAGGTTGCTTATGATTTTTTTTCATTGTTAATGCTTTGATTATTTTCTTGATTATAATCAATCTTGCCAGTGTTGTTAATTGTTGTTGTTTGTTGCACTATTTGAGCGTAAAGGTTTGTGTTGACAGGGTTCCCTTTAGCAAGATTGATAGCCACATGATATGGAAGATTATCCTTTGCCATTACATTATAACCATTCTGTATTGTTTGACGTTCCGGACAGTTTGTACTATCAGTGTTATAATCAGTATTTTTACAATTAATGTAGTGTTTTGGTTTCTGACAAGGAAGAGGGTGATTTTCAATTCCATAGTCTGGACATCTTGAAGTATTATGACATTTTTTCTGTGTGTGGGCAAAAAAATAACAATTTATACATTGAATAACTTTAGGTTGTTTATATTGCACAGGCAATCTGACTTTAGATATAGTTATATAGTCCGGTAACTTTTGACATTAAAAGTAAATCCAATTAGAGGAATATCAATTAGTTTTGTTTATTTAGCTTCAGTCATAATATGTTTTTAGGTGACGGAGACCTAATAATGGATATGAACATTCTGTATTATTTATAATTTCTTCAGATACATCAATTGGGACACCATAAACTCCACCGCTACGTTAAGTAAGCATTTTTGTTATTTTAGCCTTGATATTAAGTCTAGATTGCAATTCATTATCAGTTACAAAAGAGTTGGCTTTTTTTTTTTTCAAGAATCAAAATACAGTTTTACTTTTGTTTACCAGGTGGTTCAATTTTTCGTAATTGTATTTCTTCTGCTTGTAATTTCATGGCGGTTGGTACTACATTCCAGTCACCAATGTTTTGTTGTTATGTGCTTCCTAAAATACAAATATATAGGCCAAAATTAGTTAGTGCAAATAGGCTGGGGTTGATTTCCAGTACGGATCGCTTTTCTGTATAGAAATCTTTGGATATTTTGCCTTTGTGGGAATATTCAGGATTGTCTGTATCATCTAACAAATATCGTTTTTCCATATTAATTTTTAACCACCCTGATAATCCATCTTTTTTGTGAAAAGATGTTAGATTCTATTATGTCTTTGTTTAATTAGGTTTGTTGTATTTGAGCTGAATCTCATAACAACAATAAAGCTTTTGCACAGTCTTGTGCAGTTTTAGGACTTGTTATTGTATTATCATGTATCTGACCTGTTGTTTATAAATTTGAGTTGGGGTACTCAAACTCAACTTTATCCGAATCATAAGGTTCACTATTATTAAAGTTGGGAGGATCTGTTTCATTTAGATTTTGAGAATTATTTATATTCTTTGTGTCCATATCAGAACCTTCAGTATCATTTTGCAATGGTATAGTGCTGATCAATGAATTTATCATATTATTATGAGGTGTAGTTAGCATGGAAAGATCTCGAACTTCCGTTTCCATTTGTAGACATTGTCTAGTTTCATTTATTCAAGTATTATCACTAGAATGTATCATATTTACTCTTTATATTCGTAACACATATTACTTCATTATGTATTTTTTTTTATTTTTTTATTTGGGGACCCGCATTCCACCCCTGCCTCTTTGCATCCATTGCACAAGACAAGTTGTGCACTTTCTGGGACGTGCATCACGAGCAGATATTCGCTCTCCTTGCCTTGGGGCAGGCATGTCCCTAGAGATTCTTGGATTGCCGGAGTTCCGGCATTCCAAAAAGCTCCTGTGTTCCATCAGTCTGAGACTTCTGGGGTTGCGGGACGGGCTTTTGCCAGGCGTCCAGAATGTTCTCCTGGCCTCAATATCATAAATGGACCTTTTGCATGGGGGGAACCCTTTCTACTTATATCCCATTTATTTAGAAAAAGAACAAAGAAACAAAGTACATAACATTTAAGTAGTCAAACAAGGGGACAAGGACAGGACAAAGACAAAACAGGACAACACATAACTTGAGCTGCTTCTTCGTATGGCTTCTTCTTCTTCTTCCTGTAACAAGATAAAAAAAATAGCAAACAGGATTAGGTGCGCGTGGATGCGTTGGTAAATCCACAAAGTTTTTTTCGCCATCCCATTCCTGGTACTAACTGCATCTTCTTCTTGTCACAGGTTACTCCTTCTGCAGTCTCGTTTCCATTATACCACACTTTACACAATTTCACTTAACTCACGCACTCTCTCCTCACTCATTCCACTTGTTCCATCTAGCCGCATTGCTTCCGGGTTCCAGAAGATCAGCGTTTTTGCACAAATATTAATTGTTATCTTTCCTTACTCGCATCCATCAGCACCTCTTCCATTCACACACTCACACACTTAGAGCGTCTCTTGTGACGGTTTCCGCCTCAAGGCGCTAGTTCTGCCGGGTTCCAGCAGACACAGTTATTCTAATTATGTTCACGTTTTTAATTTATTTCACTTCACATTTAAGTTGTCTTTTAATAGACGCGGTTGTCACGACGCGGCTGCGCGGACACAATCATCCACCAGCTTACCTGTAAAGTAAAGATTTTCCCTTATCTTGTCTCCTGTACGCGGTGGTTCACGCCGTTAATAAATTTTCTTTTATAGTAGCTAGAAATTCTATCTGTTAGTCCCCTGAGGGCCGCCACCAGTTCCGGAGTTCTCAGAACGTCTGTGACGGGGGTCTCCCCCAGGAGTTCTCTTTCATCTCTAGCAAGATGCTCAGTTTCTTGGCATCGCAGAATGATATGCTCGGGCGTAGCCACCACCCCACAAGTATGACACATATTGTCCTCGACGATGTTCATCTGGTGCAGCTTCTGTCGAAAGGGACCGTTGCCAGTTAGATATTGCATTAAACCTCCCGTAACTTCCAGCTGCATATCCAATCGTTCCTCAATGCTCGGAAAAATAGAGTATAATCTTCTTCCTTTATCGGTTGCGTTCCATTGGTTCTGCCATGCCTCGACCATGATTGAATTGATTTCAGAAACGTTTTCTGCAGGTCTATGTAGAATTTTAATTAATTTATCTTGGTCTTTCTTTTTTAGCCAATACATAGCGCCTAATTTCTTAATTTGGAGATGGAGGGGGGGAACAGCCAGTGCGACCTGGAGAGCCTCAGTTGAAGTAGTTCTATAGGCGCCTGAAAGACGCAAAAGCAGTTGTCGTTGCGCTCGATCAATTGTTATTTTTTGTGCAACATCATCTAGTCGATGACCCCAAACGCTTGCGGCGTAGCCCACAATTGCTCTTATTATGACATCGTGGTATATTCGTAATATTTTCATGGGAATTTTAAAGTCATTTACTGCAATATTAACTAACGTATGTGTTATTTTGACTGCTTTATTCTTGACAATTGTCGTATGTTGTCTGAAATTTAACTTTTCATCCAATGTTAGGTCTAAATATTTCATATATCTTTCTCTTTTTATTGACTTCCCATTAACTTTAATTATTGGTCCTCTGTTGTAATTTAAACTGCCTTTAAATAGCACATATTTTGTCTTGTCAGATGATATTGTTAGCTTGTTTCCTCTACACCACAATGTCATTTTCCCTGTAATTTCGTTTGCTTTAGTTTCCAGGTCAAGGCGACTACTTCCCTTTATTACGACCGCCAGGTCGTCGGCATATCCCACCACCCTCTCAACTTGCTGCATCCCGCTTAGCATCTCTAGGCAAGGCTGAAAGGCCAGGTCCCAGAAGACAGGCCCCAACACGGATCCCTGAGGGCAGCCCCTAGTAGGAGTCTTCGCTACGACACCGTCCGCCGTTTCCACCTCTATCACCCTATCCTTAAAGTAATTTTCAATGACCTTCCATAATTTCTTATGAATATTTAGCTTTCTTAGTTCCACTAGTAATGAGGGCCACCACAAATTGTCGAAGGCCCCCATAATATCAAAGAAGATTACAATAACATATTTACAATTTTCTTCTTTCAGT